>VMDO01018891.1:0-41101 GCA_007922755.1 Pedetes capensis
TCAATGTGACATCTTTGCTTTTCAGTACTCTAAAGAGGTCTTTTGCCACAGCTTTTCCTAGAGCAGTGCGTCTTTTGATTTCTTGACTGCTGCTTCCACGGGTGTTGATTATAGAGCCAAGCCAAGCAAAATCTTGGACAACCTGAATATTTTCTCCATTTATTGGGAAGTTGTGTGCTGACCCAGTCATAAGGATTTTCGTATTGTTGATGTTTTGTCGTAACCCATATTGAAGGCTATAGGTTCACTAAAATTTATTCTCCTACCTGGGAACCATGGTGCAGTCCTGCAATCTCAGGGACTCAAGAGACTGAGGCAGCAAAATCATGATTTCAAGAACAGAGAGTGTTCAACATAGCAAGACCCTGCCTCAAAATAAAAAATAAAAATAAAAAAGAGGCTATGCTGAGGGTCAGGGTTAGAGCACTTGCCTAGCATTGTGTGAGACCCTACTTTCAAGCCCCTAGTCCTGCTAAATGGGAGAAGGATGTGGCAATCCACTCCCTAGGCAATCCTGAAATAGTCAGCCATGGCAAATCTTATGAGGATTGCTATGAGTCAGAGATGACTCGATCACACCTAACAACAACAGTACTGCTAATTAACTAACTAAGTAAATAAAATGTGTTCCTCTAATTTAACTGAAATTCTATATCCTGCTGTATTTTTATTTATTTTTTTATGTTGAGGATCAAACTCAGGGCTTGCCCATGGTAAGCACAGGCTGTACCATTTAGCTACATTCCCAACCTCTGTAATTTTACTTTTTATTGTCTGTTTTTTTTTCTTAAAATGTAAGGGGTAAAAGGGCAGCAATTTTGTGTTCCTTTTTCCCTACTCTATCCCCAGTGCCCAGAACAGTAGCTGATATGTAACAAATCTGATTAAATGAATCAGGTAGTTAGTGGATGTATGTTGTTGTTTGGAGGAAGTAGGTGTACTAACTTTGAGTAGTATATCAGCCTATTGAACTTGAGGGCCAGGTTAGACAAAGAGCCAGGCTTTAACTGAGAATGTGGTAAGAAGGATAAGACTTAACAGATGAAAGAAAGTGGTCCCTGGAGAATTATAATCCCCTTGTGCCTAACCCTCAGGAGCTAGTAAACCATGTTTAGAAGAACAGCCTATTCAAGACATAATGATAGTAGCAAAGTTGGGGAAAAATTCTGGGGCAAAAGAGAGAGAAGGAAAGAAGGATAGAGGAAGAAAGGGACAAGAGCAGGAAGAAGGAGTTGGATTTGAGGGAGGTAAATAGAAAAGAACAAGAGCAAGGAAGGACACAGGAAGGGGGTCTATTGTCACGTGATAGTTGGGAAGTAATTCTGCTTCTTGCTAGTTTGAAAGGGAGTTTCACAGATGTGTGGGGGAGTCAGGCCTAAAAAGACTTTCAGGTACCCCTTTCGGATTTGAGCTAGCTGCGGACTCTGTGGCTGAATGACATTGTGGCAATGAAAAATAGTCCTGGCTCCAAAGAGGAAGAGGGAAAAAAGCAAAATACATGATTTGACTAAAAAGTAGATGAGCACTGATGACTCAAATGCTAATCATGAAGAGAGCAACAGACACATCCATTGGCTTTCATATGTGTCAAACGTACCATTGCCATAAAATGCCATCGGCCTTCTGTATGGGGCTGAAACGTGGTCCAGAGAGGGTTGCTACCATCAGTATCTGAAGTAGTCTTTGCTTACACATTTTCCATATCAGGGAGCTCACCACTTCTCATCTCAGCATTCTGATCACAGATGTCTCTAACTGCTGGAAAATTCTTCCTTGTGTAAAACTGAAGTTTGTAATCCCTGTGCCTTCTACCTATGGGTCCTAGCTTTGACACAGTTTTTATCTTCTCTACCGTTTGCACTATAACAGCCTCTGAGGTATCTGAAGACATTAGCCATGTGCTCCTTAATCTTTTCAAAGCTAAATATATCCAACTTCTTCAATTGTCGCTCCTACAACTTGAATTTTAGCTCTGTCATCAGCTGGCTCTCTGCCTTACACTATGGGTCTATATGTGATTCTTGTTTAATGTGTGGAACTGAGAACCAAAAACATCAACGTGAGTCATGACCAATTCAGAGCCAAGTAAAAAGTTGCTTCCCATTTCTGTAGACTTTACTAAGCACATAGAGATGTACAGGTTCTAACTGGGGATCAAAAAGTCTCAGAAATATACTCCGCTGACATCAAACCAGCACAGTGGCATGAGTATCACATTTCACCACAGCATGGCTTATAAATCTGGGACTGCTGAAGATGTGAGAAATCCCTAAACCTAACAAGGCCATAACACAATACAACTATGCTCCAATTTATTTTTCTCACGTATGAATATGCTATAACAATACCTAGAAGACTACTTTTATTTCTCCTTTTTCTGTCATCATTCAAGGAAAAGTCCAAAATGTATCAATAATTCATTTACTTGTCTTTATCTCTACTATCACTACCCTAGTCTGAGCCATCATCTGTTGCCTGGATTGCTTGCAACTGACTTTGGTCTGACTGCCCTGCTTCTACCCACCATCATCCCTCAAGGATTCACAAGGAAGCAGATGTGAACAGAAGGTAAAGGCTTCTTTTATAAACTTAAGACAAATAATGTAGCTCTCTTGCTCAAAACCCTTCGCTCGGTTCCCATCACATTTTGAGGACAATTCAAATTTTTATCATGATATACTGGATTTAGCTCCTTCTGAGCTCTTATGATTTTATCTCACACTCCTTCCTTGCTCTTTACGTCCCACTTCACTGACTTCTGTTATTCTTTCTCTCCTTCCCTCTTTTCATCACCTCCTTCCTTTATTCTATCCTTCCTTTTTAATAGAGGTAAAAATTATACAGTAAAATGAACATATCTTAATTGAATAATTTGATGAATTTTGACAAAAACATATGATTATGTACCCACAACTCAAAACAGAGTATAGAAGCGTACTATTGTCCTAGAAAGCTTCTCCATGGACCTTCTCAGTCAATTCCCACAGGCCAACCACCATATTAACCCCTTTCCTTGTGGATGAGCTTTGTCTGTTGTTTAACTTCATCTAAATGGAAACTTAGAGTGTATACTGGTTGGTGTAAATAATCTTTCACTCAGTAAAATGTTTTTTAAATTCATCCACATTTTCACATTTATCAGAAGTTGGTTATTTCTTATTGCTGAGTTCACTTAACTATCTTTCTGTTCATCAGATATACTAAGCCCATACTTTCCTCAGGGCCTTTGCACTTGCTGTTGAACTTCCTTGGAATACTTTTCCCTCTTGATAATCAATTGGCTGCATCCTGGTCAGACAGATCTCATATTAAATGGTACTTTTTGTCCAGAGAGTTTTCCCTGACCACCCAATATAAACTAGTTTTCTCCTCCCATACATTATCCATCATAATTCTTCATCAATTTTCCTTCAGAACATGCATAACACCATCAAATTATCTTGTGCATGTGGATTTATTTCCTTACTTATTGCCTCCTCCTGAACAAAACTCCACAAAGGCAGATATTTTTGTTTGTTTTGTTTGTTCACCACTGTATTCTCACAACTACCACATGCCTCACACATACCACAAGCTCATAAGATTTTTTGAATGAATAAAAGAGCCCAGGGCATAGACTCAAGGTATGTAACTGATATATCTGGAATGTAAATGACAAAAATAATGATGACTTTATGGGCACAAGTTAGAGCCTCTATGGTCCTTTCCCATATTTTAACTGATTTAATCCTCCAATGATAAGAGAAAAGAAGGCCAATGATTATTAATCCTGGTCGATGGATGAAAAAAACCTGAGTTTCACAGATATGAGATTACTTACTTGCCCAAGGTCACATCAAGTGATAGAACTAGGAGTTAGAAGCTATTCAAATTAAGTCCTCAGCCAAAAAGATGTTAAACAGAACTAGCTTACTGTAATTGTATTGCAACATTGCTGTGGTAACAGATACGTTATTTTAACCGAGGGATGGAGGGTTCTTTGTGGAGAACAGAGAAAACAATGCCAAAACAAAACAATGTGTCATAACTAGTTCTGTCCCAGTCGTTGTTGTTGTTAGGTGCTGTCAAGTCTTGTTCAACTTGTAGCGACCCTCATAGGGTTTTCAATGGCTGATTGTTTCAGGATTGCCTAGGGAGTGGGTTGCCACATCCTTCTCCTATTTTTTCAGTGCTAGTAATCAAGCCCTGGACCTCAGAGACTGCAAAGCGGCACTCTACCAACTGAGCTAAATCCCAGCCCTCTATCCAAGTTGAGAGGCCGCTAAATTTGTGTCTTGACTTGGACAGTAGACAGAAAACTCCTCACAACCGGGGAATACACTTCACTTTGGCTTTGAAAAACTTCCTCAAAAAGGTTTCCAAACCCCTTTTCCTCCATGCTTTACTCTCCTGGACATCTTCATAGCTGGAGTTTGCTCTCCTGAGCACACTCGTTGTCAGGAAAGAGCACATTGGATAAATGATCCAGCCATCCATGTCTCCCCGGGGCCATTAATAAATTGGCTATGTTCTTCACACTGAGCATCAATGATTTTGGTGAGATGATTCAGTGCCTCTGAGCTTGTTCAACTTTGAGTGAACTGTTAAAATAGAGGTTGGGGCCATATGAGGCCAAGTGCCATCTCTTGCTTCTGTGTGTATCTCTGCCTGCAGCAACTTACAAGCCTTTCTCTGACGTCTCTTCGTTAGGCTTATATTAACACAGTATAAAATCACATTAGCTTTTTGGTAATCCCTTCTCACTGATGATTCACCTGCAGCTTGGAGGCAACTCAAATCTCTTAACTAATTTTTCACTGAGGCCACTGTCAAGTCACACGTCATCTACCATGGCAATAAGCCTCACATCAGATGGCATATACGTGTCTTAGGAGGTTTAGGGGTTGGAGGAGTAAAGAAATAGAAAATGTCATTCTGATCTACAGGTACTTCTAAACTAGCTAAGGCAGTAGAAATTGATCTTTACCATTTTCTTAAACCTTTATTGAGCAGTTACTTTTAGGTAATCATGAGGAAATACACTTTTACTTGTACTCTTTTGTTTTAAAAAAAAAACTCTTTCCAACAATCTTGAGCAGTTTAATGACAACATTTTATTTTATTAATGGGATAACAGGCTCAGCAAGGTGAAGCTATTTGTCTAAAGGTCATAGAGAATCTCAGTTTTGCCACTAACGAGGTTCCTTGATTTTCAGTATCTTCAGAACTCAGTTTCTGCCTCTGTAAAAATGAGGTTTTAGCAAAATTTCTAAGAGACTCCTCCACTAATTTACCTTTCTAAGATATGAAAGGTAAAGCTATATTGCATTCACACACTAGGGATTTTGCTTCAAAAACAGTGAGTACCAGGATCTTGGTGTAGCAGGACCAATACAAAAAGCAATTTCTATTCCTTACCCTGTGGTTCAGAAATGCCAGTGGGCCCCTTTATGTAAGTACTCAGACATGTGCTTTGGGCACCAGCACCAAAGTGATGTACATTTCAATCCTAGCTCTGCTATTTACTGACTGTGGGACCATAGCAGGTTACTTAACTTTTTGGGACTTTGGGTTCCCCATTTGTCAAATCAAGTTTATAATACCTTGGTCATTAAAGTAGTTATGAAGAACAACCAAGATAAGGTGTATTAAGTGTCTACCACAGGGTTGGTCCTCAGTAACTGCAGCTGCTATTATTAGCAGCTACTATTATTCAACTTAGAAAATATTTAGTGATTTTTAGGATAAAAATAGATGCTTTTAAATCTGTAGAATATGAGACATTATTCATTACTTAGAAAAATGCTGACATGCTAGGCACTAAGGCACATACCTCTAATGCCAGTGACTTCAGAGGCTGAGGCAGAAGGATTGTGAGTTTGAGGCCAGATGCTGGCTGGCTGTACAATTCAGTGAGACTCAGTTTCAAAGAAAATAAGTAAAACAGGGGCTTGAGGTGCAGCTCAGTAGTAGAGCACTTGTCTAGTATGGGCAAGGCCCTGGGTTGAACTTTCCACAACCACAAAAACAAACAAACAACAAAAAACAAGCCCCTAATGTATGATAATGGGAGAAGGACCTGGCAATCCACTCCCAAAGCAATCCTGAAACAATCTGTCATTAAAAACCCCATGCGGGTCGCTATGAGTCAGATACCGACTCTACGGCACCTAACAACAACAACAACAATGTATGATAGCCTGCAGCCATACCACTGGTATATGATCCCGTCAGATTTTGGAAGCTAAGCAGGGTCGAGCCTGGTTAGTCCTTGGATGAGAGACTGCCTGGGGACACTAGGTGCTGTAGACTTGGGAGAAGCACCCAGCAACCCACTCCCAAAAACCAATCAGCCATTGAAAGCCCTATGAATAGCAGAGAAGCAGTAACAATACTGTTTCACCTGTTGTAGGTAGGGTCGATATGAGTCAGACACCGAATCGACAGCACTTAACACCAACAATGTATGATAGGAACAAAAGGAATGTTTATTGAATGAATAAAGACAGTTTCCACTCTAGGAAGAACTGACTCAAAGAGGGAATTGTGTCTGTTTTAGCATAATAGCCAATTTCCTGACTTAGCCCTGCACCTATTTGAAAATATTAGATAATTATTTTAATGCTAAACTTCAATTGTTCCTGTATTTGTGGAAAACAATAACCAAAACAGGTCAGACACAGGAGCAAGTAGTTTCTTAGGTAACACATGATTAGTGCTTACATGACACTTGGAAGGAGTTGGGTTGTAGGCTGCCAGCCTCGGCCAGCACTCCTCAGGAAGGGTACCACTTGCTTGTCCAGAGCACTCAAGGATAGGGATAAGCAGCAGTGCAGAGGGCTGCAGCATTATGAATTTTGAGATGTCATCTTCATAACATTATTTATTTAAATGTAGTTATTGTGGTATTTCATTTTTTAATAAGAGAAGGAAAAAGTCTCGTATTTTCCTGGTGGAATGAAATGCCTCAGAATGGTATATTTAATCAATTTTAAAACATTTATTATTTACATAAGGACCAAATATGACAAGTGTGTTCTAAGTATTGCATGTTACCCCATAATATGGACTTGTCACAATGTTGCTGCAGATCATGAATCTTAAAATTTTGAAGTCCTGCACACTAGCTGGATTTATAACTCAGCCACTGAAGAAATAAAAGCGAGACATCCTATGAGTGAGACCATGTGGGCACCAGTAGCAAAGTCTGCATTTAGGCTGCAGCCAATAGTCCGTAGCTTTCCACAGCAGTCCCATCTCTGCCATGCACTTTACAGACACCTTGGAATGTGTGTTTCTATCTCCTCAGAAGGTTTGCAGTTTGCAAAATACTTTGGATTGTGGTGTGTCCTGTGCATACATTCAAATCTGTCTCCCTCAGTGAACACGGTACTCCAGCGGGAGGCCACTCAGGTGGGGAGATGGGCTCAGGCAGCAACAGGCAGATGGGGTACAGCGTAACCATCCCCAAGGACTGGTGTGGATTTTCCTATGTAATATAGTCTTGCAGACTGGTTACCTCTGAGCTCAAAACAGACTTTATGGATCTCTGTGGGCTTTCCCTTGGGGCCACAGACAAGAAAAATGTTCAAATCTGCAGTTCAAAAGGTGGGAGGAAGCTTTCTGTTTTTCATTTAAGGTGGCATTTTCAGTTTTGAGCCCAGACTTGTGTGCCTTTGCGGACACGAGGACCACACTTGGCTTTCTCATCCTCGCTGCTGTGTTTGCTTTGCTGCTGCTTTGGTTTGTGGGAATTTAAGGCTGTCAAGGAAAGGACAGAAACCAAACCACGGACTAGCAAATCACTGCACCTAGCATTTCTTCCCAGTCTGAGGCACTGTTCAGCGGAGTTCCTGGGAGGCCTGCACACACTAGGGTGCTGTACTCCTCCGCACAGGTGGCCTGTACCCCTCGCACCACAGGTGGGGTGCAGTGAGCTCCCAGCTCCATGGTGGCTCCTCTAGAAGTCTCTGTTTGACCTTTGCCAAACTTCTGAACTTCCACAGGGACTAGAAACTTCATTTCAGCAACTTTGTCCTGAAGTAAACACCAACACAAGGGGAAACTCACATGTGTCCCAGAGGACATAGTGTACCCCACAGTTTGTGTGGCATGACTTTGGATACATCTTCCTCCCTCTGTGGAATGTGTGCTCCTGGACAGCTGGTCTTCTTAAACACTCCATCTCCACTTCCTTGTCCCCTGTGGGGGTCACAGAGTAACTGTAGTCATGGTCCAAAGGGGTGGGGGGGCATCAGAACTTGGGCTTTTCTGTGCTGTGCATCACAAGTGGAGAAGCGAGAATCTTAAAGTCCAAACATCTACTATTCTAGAGAAAGTGGAGTGATGGTTTGTGTGCAAAGATTTCAAGGTCTTGAAAAGTGCCATGTTCCTGAGATTCAAGAAAATATTTTTATTAATTTTAATTGAAAAAATAAGAGAGTATGCTTGAAGTATCAGGGGACTGCAGTGGGAGAGGGATGGGAAAGGGAAAATATTAACCAGGTAGGCTTCAGAGACATAGTATCATCTGAGCCAAATAATGAAAGAAGAGGAAAGATTATCCAGTCAGAAGAAATAGCAAGCACAAGGGCATTGAGGTATTTGGAGAAAAGGAACTGGACTGATATGGCTTTACTATAGGGTGGTCCTTGAGGGTTGAGATGGATTTGGAAACATGAATGTAAACCATATCATGGAGGGAACTACAGATGTTTGATATTTATTATTTTGTAGATAAAACTGGCTTATTGAGTAGTTGCAACAGTTGAGGTGTAAGTATAAAAGAGTTGGAATGTTATGTTTTTCTTCAGTTTCTCCTTTAAACAGCATTCTCTTAAATTCTCTTTTCCTGTCTCTTGATGATATCTCAGGTGGATGTCACAGTGCTCTCGTTCCCTGCAGATATCCAGTAAGTCAAGCTCAGTTTGAAATACAGTTTCATATAAACTTTAAGTCTTGTTTTCTTTCTCGCTTTGGCCCAGGATAGAGATTTAGTGTGGAAGAATCTACTTTCTCCTCCTTCTCCCACTCCAGTTCTTCAGGGTAGGTGAGGGGTGTATTTTGGTTATTGGATAGGCACTACTCTGCTTTAAAGGTCTCAGTCAGTGGCCTGTAGCCGTATCACTGTGGCAGCCAATCCCATCAGATCTCGGAAGCTAAGCAGGGTCAGGCCTTAGTACTTGGATGGGAGGCCACCTGGGAACACCAGGTGCTATAGGCTTGGGAGAAAGACCCAGCAACTCACTCCCAAAAAACAATCAGCCATTGAAAACCCTATAGTGTTTCACCTGTTGTACATGCAGTCACTATGAGTCAGGCACCAACTTCAAGGCACCTAACAACAATAACAACAACAACAATTGTTGGGGATTTTTAAAATCATATCCCACAACTAGGGTCACTCATGACAGCCTGAGGGGCTGACCGCTAGTTGACCCCAGGGCTCATCTCACTCACTCAAACCAACCCCTCCCATCGAGTGAGCAAAGATGGCGCCTGGCCAGTCTGACCTGCCCTAACCACCTTAAATTTGATTGGCTCCCCTCATCATTTTCGGGTAATAACTGTCCCCACCTGGCAGGTATGACAGTTTACCTGCTGTACCTGTCAGGTGTGTGCCCTGATTGGCTGAATCCCAATGTGTGACCCCTCTGGGACTCTATATAAGCAGAGCTCCCAGACTCCCTTCACCCTCACCTCTCTGACCATCCCTCAACTGCCACCTGAACCCCATCACCTGGACCAATGCTCCCTACTCCAGCAAGATCTGCAAGCAAGCCGGCGGGATCAAGCCCAGGGTCCCCGAAGAGCCGAAGGATCCAAGCAAGCCACGAAGAGCCTCCCAATTCCTCCCATCCTTGGGAAGGAGGGAGGTAGAGAAGGCAAGCTGCGAGAGGCAAGACCAATTGACCTCCACGGAACACCGGCGGCTGTAGCTGTGACTTTAAGGCTGAGCTGTACCAGCACTCAGCCTGCAGCATTCCATGCTGCAGGCTTAGAGCCAGCACTGCTCTATAGGGGCTGCTTGCACCTTGCTCTCCATCAGGGGAGCATCCAATAAACCTTACCTACCCTGCTTTACCATCTGAAGGTCTCCCGAAGTCCTTCATTAATGTCACCGGCCAACTTGTTATATTGTAGGTTTGGCTCTAATCTTAGCCGGGCTAGAGCTAAAACCCCAACAAAAATGATTATATAAGAGAATAGCAGTTTACTCTGGAGGTTTTCACCTGCAGCTGTACCACTGTGGCATCTGATCCTGTTAGATCTTGGAAGCTAAGCAGGGTGGGGCCTGGTTAGTACTTGGATGGGAGACTGCCTGGGAACACCAGGTGCTGTGGGCTTGGAAGAAGGACCTGGTAACCCACTCCCAAAAATCAATCTGCCATTGAAAACGCTATGAAAAGCAGAGAAGCACTAACAATACTGTTTTGCCTGTTGTACATATGGTTGCTATGAGTTGGACACCGACTTGACGACACCTAACAACAACAATCAGTGGTTCTCACCTCCAGCTCTTTACTATCAAAGAAGGCACTATAAAATACGCAGATGCCTGTACTCCAACCATAGAGTTTAGGTGTTAGTGCATCTCGGATAGAAGCCAAGCATGAGTATTTTTAAAGTCCCTTAGATGGTTACAATGTGAAGCTAGAGTTGAGAACCATTAGCCTAAATTCTCTGATTTTAAGGACAGGAAAGGAGAAGAAGAAAGTCATAGGCCATCTCATTTAGGCATCTTTCCATGCTACATAGATAGCCTTGGGTTTCATTCTGTTTCAATCTGGTTGCATAGGACGAAGATTACATTTTATACTCCCAATCCCCTTTCTTGGTGGGGAATGACTGTCATTCTAGCTATTCATTATCTTGGTAGCCCCACAGCTTCTGCCCTTTCCTCTAAACTCCAAAGCCATAACTCCTGGGGACATATTTTAGGCCCTCTGGAGACTCTGGGAACTGAACTATCTTGTCAGTTCAGGCTGCCATAGCAAAGTATTATAGACTAGGTGACTTGAACAAAAAGACTTTCTCTTAGATGTAGAGACTGGGAAATCAAAGCTAAAGATGCTGGCATATTTGGTGTCTGGTGAGGGCTCTCTTCCTGGTTTGCAGATGGCCCTCTTCTTATTGTGTCCTCACATTACAGAGACAGAACGATCACTCTCATCTCTTTCTCCTTTTAAAAAGGCATTAATTACATGATGAGGTCCCTGTTTGCATGATACAATATAATTTCACTTATTTCCCAAAGTCTCTTACCTTCAGATAATGTCGTACTGGGGATTAGGGCTTCGATATGGGAATTTGAGGAGGAAGGAAACACAAGCATTCAGTCAATAGCGTAAATCTTCAAGAAACCTTTCTATCCTCCCTCCCTCTTTTCCCTCCCTTTTTCCCTCCCTTCTCCCCTCTCTTCCACCTTTCCTTTCCTTTCCTTTCCTTTCTATTTTTTCTTGCCTTCTTTTTTTACTTTATTTCTAACAGTGTCTTACTGTGTAGCTCAGGCTGGCCTCAAACTTGTGATCCTCTTGCCTCAGCCACCTGTGTGCACCACCAAACCACTCTGAGTCTTTTCTTTCTTTATTTCTTTTTGTGGTGCTGGCAATGGAACCCAAGGCCTTGTACATTGCTAGGTAAGAGCTCTACCATTGCACTACATCTGCAGCCCTTAGATTTTTGAGAGAAGGTCTCCTTATGTATCCCAGGATGGCCTTGAACTTACTATGTAGCCCAAGCTAGCCTTGAACTTGCAATCCTCCTGTCTCAGCCTTCTGAATGCTCAGATTACAGGTGGGCACCTTTATACCTGGTTGAATATTTTCTTAATGTTATTCCATTGCGAGAAGTGTGGAAAAGTTTGGACTACATCACTTATTTTCAAAGGGGATCTGAGAGTCCCTAGGAGTCTAGGTTGAGTATTTTGGAGCCACCTGAGGGGAAGGCCTAGATGATAGGGTTCAAAGCACCCAAGTCTCACCTTAACCTGAGAGATTGTCTTTTTGTTTCTAAAATTAATCTTTTACATTTGAGATAATTATAGATTTACTTGTTGCTATAAGAAATGATATAAAGAGATCTTATCTGTCTTTTATCCAATTTCTTCTAGTGGTAACATTGTGCAAAATTAGACACAGAGAGAATATCAACATAGATACAGTCCACCAGTGTTATGCAGGTTTACACAGCTTTACTTGTATGTGTGTGTGTTGGGTATATGTAATTTTATCACACGTTGGTTTATGTGACTACGACCACAGCCAAGATACAGAACAGCCCCATCATAACACCCCTTTTAATACACTTTTGTGGCCACATAACTCTGTCTCATTGCCCCTCACACTCTTAACCACTGAAAAAATTAATCTGTACTGTCTCTATAATTTTGTCATTTTAAGAATAAATAAATGGGATATTATAATATGTTATCTTTGAGGATTGCCTTTTTCCTCAGTGTAAGTAGAGATTTTTATATGCACCCATATTTCCTTCTTTTTCATTGCTTACTAGTATCCTGTAGCATAATGGAATACAGTCTGTTTAACCCTTCCCCTGTGCAAGAATATCTGGAGTGTTTCCAGTTTTGATTATAACCAAATAAGTTCTATGAATATTTCTGGATGGGTTTTTGTTTGAACCAAGTTCTTATTTCTCTATGGCAGACATCATAAATGGGATTGCTGGATGATATGGTAACTGAATGTTTAAATTTGTAAGAAAGTGCCAAAGTATTTTAAGAGGGGTTATAGCATGTTATTCTCCCATCATCAATGTATGAAATATCCAGTTTCTTTGTGTGGTGGACCAGCATTTGGTATTGTCACTATTTATTTTAGTCATTCCTATAGGTGTATACTGATATTTTACTGTGGTTTTAATTTGCATTTTCCTAGTAACTAATTATATCGAACATCTTTCTATCTATCATCTAGGAAATTACCAGAGGGCAAGAACACCAGGTTTCATGACTATTGATTTTTTTAATTTTATACAAAATCAAGAAAATTCATATTTTGTATTTGTTTTAGCTTCTCTGGTGTCTGGCCCAATCTAGCAAAGAGTTTTTAGCATAGCCATTTAAATGAGACAGAATATAACTTGTAAAAGAAAGAAAGAAATCTCAAATACTAACAATAGCAGTAGATACCCCTGACACCAGACAAATACTCTTTATGGAAAGGCACTAGGATGTTGCCATGACTATCTAACATGCAGAATGAGGTCAGGAACAACCCAACTAGGGTTTCTTATACTTGGAGTGGAGGATCTCTGGAAATATCACTGGAAGTTGGTGCATGGTAACCCACTGTGTGACATTAACAAAATTATGTCTCCTCACTGAAGCTATTTCACCATGTGTGCAATTGAAGGACAGAGTGCAGAATGCATTTAGGGCCTTTTAAGGGTTCTTGAAGGTCTAAAACCCTTAGATTTTCAGAGTCTTAATTGTGAAACAATCACATTGCTTCTGAAAAGATTGTCTAACTTGGGAAGTACAGAATCTGCCAGTTTACCCCTTTGCCTCTTGGATTTTTGTGGTTTTATATTTTCTGTTTCCCCAGACCAAAGCCTAAGAAAGAATTCACGTTCACTGATTTTCAATGACTGACCACTGCTAGCTATGCAGAAGACAATGGGAGTATAATATACTTTGTTTCTCTCTCTCTCTCTCTCTCTCTCTCTCTCTCTCTCTCTGTGTGTGTGTGTGTGTGTGTGTGTGTGTGTGTGTGTGTGTTGTACTGGGAGTTGAACCCAGGGCCTCGCGCATGCATGCTTTGCAAGTGCTGGACCACTGAGCTGCAATCTCAGCCCATGTTTTTGTTTTGTTTTGTTTTTGTTACTTTTTGGAGATAGGGTCTTGCTAAATTACGCAGACTGCCTCTGGTCTCGAACTTGCAATCCTCCTGCCTCCACCTCCTGTGCCGCTGAGATTATAGGCATGTGCCACCATGCCTGGCCTATAATATACTTTTTATGTATATGGGCTCTGGAATAAAACTGCCAGAATTCAAATCCTGGCTCTACTATTTACTAGGTTTGAATCTTTGTTCAAATAACTTAGCATCTTTGTGTTTCAGATTTCTCTTCAGTTAAAATAGTAACAGTAGTGGAAACTTAACCACATATAATTGTTGTGAAGACTGTATGTGATAGTACAATGTAAAGTGCTTAGAATAGCACTTCAGTAAATAGTGGATTTTTGTAATTACAGCACAGATCTGAAGCACTGGATGAGGCCTCAGTATCCCATTGTGATTTAGCAGAAATAACCAAGCAAACCCATCCTCATGATTTCCATATGTAAGCTGCTTTAACATCTTCATCTTCCTACAACACAATCTCCTGAATGCCCTATAGCATGCTACATTGAGGTACTGGTCTAGGCAATGGAGATACAGCAATAAACAAAAAAGTCTTTGTCCTTATTATAGCATATAGCCCAATATCATAAAATTTAGAGTCCAGTGTAGTGGCAGGAAATAAACAATAAAGTATATATTTCTGTATAAACTGACAAAAATCTACTGTACGTAGCATCATTTTTTAAAGCACTAATATTGAAACCAATCTCTGAAGGCCAGGAATAGGAAGATAAAGGAAGAAGACTATTCTCTTTAGAAGGTATTTAGTACCTGAAATGAAGCAGTGTTGGATAAGAACAGCCTAAAGCAAGACTGGAGAGAGTCCATACAATGTAGGGCTTTGTAGGCCATAATTAGGAGTTTGGATTCTATTTCTTATTTTGTTTTCCTCTGTTCTACTTTGAGACAAAGTCTTGCTATATAGACCTGGCTAGCCTCAAGTTTCTGGTCTTGTTTTTGCCTCTTGAGTGCTGGGATTACAGACTTCTACCACCATGCCTGGCTGAGTTTGGATTTATTTAAAATGTAATAGCATCTTAAGGACACAGTATTTTTATTAGTTAGCATACAATATAATGAGTTTCATTATGGGATTATCATGTAGTTGAATCATGTGTTTTGCCTTTGTTCTCTCCCTCATTACCCTCCATGTTGCTCTACCCACTGCCATCAATCCCTTCCCTCCTCTAGATACATGCCTTTGTACTTTCGAATCTTGCATATATATGTATGCATATGTATATATATTTTCACTTAAAGATAAATCTAGCTTCCATATATGAGTGATAACATGTGGTATTTGTCTTTTTTTAGTCTAGCTTATTTTACTTCAATTGATGGTTTCCAGTACCTTCCATTTTCCTATGAATGACATAATTTCATTCTTCTTTATGGCTGAATAATATTCCATTATGTATATAAGCCACATTTTAAAATCCATTCATCTGTTGGCAGACATCTGGGCTGGTTCCATATCTTTGCAATTGTGAAGAGAGCTGCAATGAACATGGAAGTGCAGGTATCTCTATTGTATGATGACTTGAATTCCTTTGGGTATATTCCCAAGAGGAGGACACAGTGTTTTTGTTCAGGGTGACTAGTTCTAGAAAATAAATCAATAATGTGTGGAAAAATAAAGTGAGGGCAAATTCAAGGAAATAAGAAAAGCTGATGAGGAACAGGTTTAAGGAGGAAAGCAAGAATTCTATTCTGAACATGTTAATGTTTAGATGCTCATGAGACATTCATGGAGAGGTATCAGACAGACAGATGAACACACACACACATTAGAAAGATAAGTGTGGAGGGAGATTTGGACTGGAAATACACTTTTGGGAGACATTAATGTATGGATGACACTTAAAGCCAAGGATCTGAGTTAAATAACCTAGAAGACACTGTTGAGCTAAGAGTTGAAGGAGTTCTGGGTAACTGCATCATCTAAAGGTCAGATAGAGAAGGCAATTAGAAGGTAGGAAGAATCAAGAAGAATGTGGTGTCATGGAAACAAAGAAAGGTGAATATTTTGAAAAGGAGATTGTAATAATGTGTGTAATGTGATACTGAGAAGTAGAAGGGGGTTGAAGAAACAAATGATCATTGAATTGACACCAAAGAGGTTAGTGTGGGGATCTTGGCAAAGGATAATTTGATTGGAGTGATAGGAACAGAAATCAGATTAGAGACTGGAAGTAGAAAGGAGATGTGGAAATGAATGTAGAGGAAGTCAGCAACTGTTTTTGGAGGCTTGGCTGTGTTGAGAAGTGAAAAAATGTATTTCTAAGCTAGAAGGGAATGGGGCAAACAGGTTTTATTCCTATTTGAAAGTTTTATTGACACACAGTTCAAATATGATCAAATTCACCAAATTGTTGTCCTTACATGCTGTTGAGTGGGGTTTGACTGATAGCAAGTCTCATGGGATTTTCAATGGATGATTGTTTCAGGATTGCTTTCATAGTCGATTTCCATGTCTTTCTCCATAAATTTGCCAAAGAGAAGCACAGAATTTGTCCTAAATGTATTTTCAGAGTTGTACAACCGTGACCACCATCAAAATGTATAACATTTTCAACAGGCCAAAAAAATTCCTATGCCCATTAGTAGTCATTTTCCATTCTTCCCACCCCCTGGTCCTTAGCAACCACTAATCTAATTTCTGTGTCAATGGATTTTCCTATTTTGTATACTTCATATTAATGGAATTATACAATAAGTAGCCTTTTGTGTCTGGATTCTTTCACTAAGAATAATGTGTTTAAGGTTTACCCCTGTTGTTGAATATATCAGTACTTCATTCCTTTTCCTTACTGAATAAAATTCACTGTATCCTATAGCAGATTTTAGTTACTATTTAATGGTCATTTGAGTTATTTATGCTTTGGGCTATTATGAATAATGGTATTCTTTGAACATTTATATACAAGTCTTTGTGTGGACACATATTTTTGATTTTCTAGGGCTAGAATTTCTGGGTCAATGGTACTCCTGTTCATTATTTAGAATAAATAACAAATTGCTTTCCAAAGTATTTACATTATGTTCTTATCAGCAATACATGAGGGCTCCACTTTCTCCATATACTTGTCAACACTTGTTATTGTGTGTTATTTGATTATAGCCACTTTAATGCCTGAAGCTGTAGCCCAGTGGCATCCGATCCCGTCAGATCTCGGAAGCTAAGCAGGGTCGGGCCTGGTTAGTACCTGGATGGGAGACTGCCTGGGAACACCAGAAGCTGTAGACTTGGGAGAAGGACCTGGTAACCCCCTCCCAAAAATCAATCTGCCATTGAAAACCCTATGAACAGCAGAGAAGCACTGACAATAGAATTTCCCCCGTTGTACAGAGGGTCGCTATGGGTCGGATACCGACTCGACGGCACCTAACAACAACAACAACAAATTATGGTTCTGATGTTGCCTTTTACCATATGACTAGTTATGTGGAACAGATTTTCATGTTTTTCTTATTCAAATACTTTATTTTTCATTGGCTAATTGGTCTCTTTATTATTGATCTGTAAAAATCTTCTGCCTGCAGCCATACCACTGTGGTGTCAGGTTCTGTCAGATCTCAGCAGCTAAGCAGGGTCGGACCTGGTGAGTACTTGGATGGGAGACCTCCAGGGTACACCAGGTGCTGTAGGCTTGGGAGAAGGACCTGGAAACCCATTCCCAAACAACAATCTGCTATGAAACCCCTATGAATAGCAGAGAAGCACTCACAGTATGGTTTAGTCTGCTGGACGTAGGGTTCCTATGAGTCAGACACTGATTCAATGGCACCTAAAAACAACAACAACAAAAATCCTTTATATGTTCTTAATACAAACCTTTCTCAAATACATGATTTATAGATTTATTTTCTATTTTGTCTCTCCACTTCTGTGATAGTGTCCTTTGATGCAAAATGTTTTAAATTTTACTGAAGTTCAACTTAGTTTTTTTATTTTGTCACCTGCGGTTTTGGTGCTGTATCTAAGACACCATAGCCTAAAACAATGTCACAAAGATTTAGCCCTGATTTCTTCTAAGATTTTCATAGTTTTAACTCTTACATTTAAATCTTTGATCTACATTGAGTTAATTTTATATATGGTGTGGGGTGAGGGTCCAAACTCATTGACTTGCACATGGATATCCAGTTGCCACAGCATCATTTATTGAAAAGAAATTTCCCATTGAATAGTCTTGGCATGCCTGTTGATAATCTGTTCACCATAGGTGTATAGGTTTACTTTTATACTCTCAAATTTATTGTATTGTTTACCCTTATAACAACACTTGATACCAGTCTCGAACACTGTAGCTATACATTAAATTTTGAAATTGGAAAGTGAGTCCCCCAATTTTGTCTTTTTCAAGATTGTTTTGGAAATTCTGTGTCCCTGTAATTTCCACCAGGATTTTAGGACCAGCTTTCCATTTGTACAAAAATCCAGCTGGAATTTTGATAAGGATTAATTGAATCTGAATCAAGTTAGGGAGGAACACCATCTTAACTATATTAGTTTTTCTGATCCATGAAAATGTGACCTTTCCATTTATTTAGGTTTATCTTAATTTATTCCACCAATTATTTTTAATTTCCAGTATACAAGTCTTATACTGCTTTTGTTAAATATGTTCCTAGTATGTTATTCTTTTTGATACTGTTGCAAATGGAAATGTTTCCTTAATTTACTCATAACATTGTTCATTGACAGTGTATAGGAATGTAAGTGATTTTAACACATTTATCTTATTTAACATATTACTAGAAGTTATAGGTATTATAACAGGTGAGGAAAAAAATTTAAAAACATGAATTGGGAAAAATACATTATGAGTGCACTTAATGACAATGAACTGTTCATTTCAAAACAGTTGATTTTATGTTATGTGAATTTCACATTGATTTTAAAAAAGAGAAGAGATAACTCAACAGCAAAAACAATTACATAATATATGAGAAAATGAGGAAAAGACATGAACAGACTCTTCCCAGAACAGGATGTATAGATAGCAAATAAAAATATAAAATTTGTTTAACATCAATAGCCACCAGGGAAAACAAACTAAAATCACAGTGAAATAGAACTACACATCTCTCAAAATGGCTGAAGTGAAAAAAATGATAATACCAAGTGCTAGTGAAGAAGCAGGGTAAATGGATCACTCATACATTGCTGGTGGGAATATAAAATGGTACAGCCTCTCTGGAGAACATTTTGGTGATTTCTTTTAAAAGAAGCTTAAACTTACTATATAATTTAGCAGTAAATTTCCTGAGAATTTATCCTTGATAAATGAGAACTTATTTTCAAATAAAATCTGTACAGAAATGTTCATAACATCTTTATTATAGTCAAAAATTGAAACACTGTAGGTATATTTCTATGTGTGAATGATTAAACTTTGGCACATCCATACCCTACTTACTACTTAGCAATACAAAAGCATTCATGAAAGTACATCAATCAATCTCTAAGAGAATTATTAAAATGGAAAATAGATTAGTGGCTCTCAGAGGATAGGACTGGAGTGGAAGGGAAGAGGGTATGGCTATAAAAGGGGGAAAAGGAGGGAAACTTGTGATAGAAATGTTCTGTGTGTTAACTATGATGGTAGATAAAAGAACCCATACTTGTAATAAAATTATATAGAATTTAATGTGCACACAGATATAAATGAGTACAAGTGCAACCAGGGAAATCTGAATAAGGTCAGTTGACTCTATTAGTGTCAATATCCTGACTTTCTCATTGCATTGTAGCTTTTGCAAATTGTCAACATTGAGGATCATCTGGCAAAGTGTTCATGGGATCTCTCTGTATTTTTCTCATAGCTGTGTATGAATATACAATTATATTAATAAAATTTTTAATTAAATATATGAAATGCCAGTCAAGATGATAGTATGTCATAATTAAAGTGCCCAGCAGTCCTGGTCAAAGTGCCTCAGACTCCTTTTCTATGACTAGGCCAAGCTCCTTTAGAAAACACAATTGATTGGGCCCAGACTTGTAAGGAGGAGGGTTTCAGCCTTCCCTGCAGCACTGCCTGTGTTTCTGACTAATGGAATAATAGCTACACTCCCTAAGTTATATTTCATCTTCCCTTAGGAGGGCTTTTGGAGACATTGCTGTAGACAGAGAGGCCTGTGGGAATCAATCATGCTCAATCTATATCTGGGCAAGGTTGATTAGTAACTCTCTGAGGTGCTTGAAAATCCCCACCATCATCATTAGACTTTGCTGATTGAAAAATGTGGCCATCTTCTCACCAAACCACAGCACTGAAAATAATTCCTTACCTACTTGAGGCAGTGCCTTAGACTTTAGCTTGTGCTGCTATCATAATTGGTTTGGATGAAGATACTGGAAAGGGCTTGAGAAGGTCATCATGTCCATCCCCAGTCTCATGGAAGAACTAGTTTAGTGGCCGAGATTGGGCCATCATGATGCCACACTTCTGAGTGAAGTCATGCTGTTTTTAGTCCTGGGCTATTTATGAGGAAGGGAAGAGTGCAGTGGCCAGGCCAACATCTGCTTATTATGAAAGATCTGGAGAATGTAAGGATTAAGAATTAAACCCATTTTGAGCATTCTACCCCAGTGCCAACTACCTAGACCCTTTACAACACCCTAGGGAAGCATCTCTTAAAATCTTGTTGTATATGAGTGCCTGGGCTAAATTTGTCTTGGATTGCAAGTTGAAGCGCAAAAGAGACTGGATTTTAACTTGAGAGAACTGAGTTCTTATCCTGTCTACACAATTAATTAACGTTGTGACTGTGAATCAATTTTCCTGGTTGGTCCTAAGGTTCCCTCTTTGTGAAATAAGGGGCTGGAATATATATTCCTTTTCAGTTCTGAAATCCTATAAATATTTTCTTTAATGAATGATCTCACTTTGTATAGCTATATTTTAGAATGGACACAGGTGGTAATTGTTCATCCTCAATGGGAATTAAAAATTGTGGAGATTTTAGGCAACTGGATGAGAATGTAACACTCTGCCTATCGTCAAAGCTCCTGAACTCCAGTGACTGCAAATTGACGTGCTGCTCTTTGGATAAATTATGGATCTGTGAGAACTATCCTGAATAATGTCAGTAAGCAGGAAGGAAATATCAGCAAGTTTATTCATTAGGTCATGTTGACACCTGTATTGTTTAGAGAAAAAGAAAACACACAACATATGTTTAGATGTAGGCTTAGCTGATTGGGTCATCTTAGTCTGTCAATGAGAGATTATATGCTGAAATGTCACTGATCTATCAGAATTGCCTACAAGCAATTTCCAGAAGGACAGTTCCTGATGAGGTCTTGTGTTTGGTTGGAAATGTTAAATGGCTTTTTCTCTGGCAAAACTGCAGTAAAACTGCAATCAAGGAAGAAGTTATATATGAGTCCCTTGTTGAAAGTCATTCAAGTTCTTCTTTTAATAAAAACATCAGTTACCCTTTATGTAATGCTTTCCAGTTTACACAACCTGTGTTTCTTCATTACTGTATTCATTCCACACAGCAAATTTGGGATTTTGATTATGTTTTGTCATTTTTATTAGAAGTGTGAAGTCAAAGATTACATGCCATGGGGTGAGTAGTGTTGATGTTGCCCATTCTCAGGAAGACTCTATTGCTGCAAAAGAGAAGAGTTGTAGGGAAGAAGTTCCTGTTTTCTGGAGAAGACGGGCCCTAAAGTTAGGCAGGAAAGCAACAGCTAGAGTCTCAGGCATTGGAGAGAAGGGATGAATAAAGCTAGCAGGAGGATGTAAGGCCAGATGGTCTCTCCATGGAGAAAGAGATTGATAGCCTATAGGTCTGTTCCTTTGATCCCTTTGGCTTCATATGTATTTTCCATCTCTAATCAAGTATCTTCTCTGCAGTGGAATGCCTCTCTATTTTTGTCTCACTTGATAACAGACCATACTATATACAATCCTGAGATCTTGTCCCACATGATTTAGAATTGTCATTTCACCAGATAGCACCTTGAGGAAAATTCTGTGTGAATGGTTGAATATTAGATCCAGAGTGAGAGGACTTTGCTGTATTTAGATAAATGTTCCCAAAGGTCCACATGTAAAAGCTTGGCCTCCAAAGTGGTGGTATTGAGAGGTGCTATGGATCTTTAAGAGGGGGGCCTATTGGAAGGTCCATAGGTCAGGGGATATATGTCTTTGAAGGTAATTGTGAGATCCTGGTCTCTATGTACCTTTCTATGTTCTGGCTCGTGATATGAGCACTTTCTCAGATGTGTGCTCCCTCCATAATGCAGCACCCTTACCACAGGTCCAAACCACTGTGGCTACCTGATCTTGGACTTGAATCTCCAGATCTGTGAGCTAAAATAAACCTCTCTTTACTTCATAAGTAGCCTATGCCAGATATTTTGTTATTGTGACCAAAGCTGACTAATTCAGACCTGTAATAACAAGCATATAGGAAGTGACAAGGAATTTGGTTAATTAATTTATTTTATTAGCAAAGGAAAATATGTATTATACTTTCATTACTTATGTAACTGGATAAATAACTACTATGCATTACATGGACAATTAAAGACATTATATGTACTACTTGGATAATTAAATGAATAAATGAGCTAAATTGCTTTACCAACTCCTTGTGTGGTTTGTTACTTATACATATTTCTATTAAGAGGTAAAACTAAATCTATTTCCACCACCTAAGAAGAATCACTATTAATATTTTGCTGTATGTTCTTTCTGTATGCTCTTTGCTGTATGAGCCTTATGTATGGCAATATAGCCTTTCAAGCTGATTACAACATCCCTGTCCATATATACATCAAGAGATCCTGTGAGCTGCCTACTATTCTCAAATTATTTATCTTGTTTGCAAATAGGAACCATGATTACTGCACTTTTCATATGTTTTAGTACCTCTAACTCACATTCATCAAGTAATAGAAACTATTTACATCTAGGAGAAAATTTGGAAAGATCTGGTTTGAGTCTTGAATTTGTTACTGTCTAATTATATGACTTATAGTAAATTATTTACTTTCTTAGGGTTTATTGGGTCGATCAGTCATAAACAAAAAGATAGTAAAAAAAAAAAAAACCTCCTAAAATGACAGTAGGTATTCAATGGAATAAGAGTGCTGTAACATAATATAAAAATGAGTTGATGCTATTCTCGTGAATTATTTATTTGAAACTAACATAAAATAATAATGTACTGGTTAGAAGCTTGGACTCTAGATCCATACTGGCTAGGTTCAAATACCATCTGAGGAACTTTCTAGCTGTGTGATGCCAGGAAAATTGTATAACTACTTTGTCTCAATTTCCCTATTGGTAAATGGGAATATTAGTTACTACTTCTCAGAATTTTAGTAAGAAATAAATAAGTTAGCATTCATAAAGTATGTACCTATAACAATGTCCAACACAGAATAAATGCATATTCATCACTTTAAGATGTCTTGAGATATTTCTCTGCGTTTCATATATTCTCTGCAACCTAGGTAGCCTTTGTAAAGTAATTAGAACAGTTTCCAGCATGTAGCAAATGTTTGGCCTGTGTTCACCATTTTAGAATATCTTCTGTTTTTTCTCTACTTTGGATAATGGATGCTGTGCCCGTTCACAGCTACCAAGCCTCCCTGCAAGCTATTCCTACCTGCTTGACTAAGGTGAAACTTCTAAATTGTCTGTTGGTTTGCAGTTTACTGTAATTGTACTAATGTGCACGAAGGAAATAGCTTAGCCCAGTTGTCTCAGCCTACATGGCCTTTCGACCTAGGCTTCCCTCTTGCTTCATGCTCCAAATTCAGAGGATATGAGGAAGCCAGCTCATCAAGCATCCTGTGTAAGTCTGGAGGGCACCTAATGGAGGCATAGCTCAGAGCCAGGTTAAGGAAGTGAAGCCCTTGGCTGTTAGTCAAAGTATTACAAGATGGTGCTCTTTAAATCTCTGGGCCTCTACACCTATCAGCAACTCTACCTAGAAGTCTGTTCTTCTCTTCTTCAAGAAACCTAAATGCATCACTTCTACAGAAGCCTTTTACTTCCATCTTCTACTCGTCTATGTTACCCTAGCCACTTACATATAGCTCTAGTGTAGCACTTACTACCATGTTGTGGTTGTTGGGTGTCATTGAGTTGGGTCAATGACTGACTCATAGAAACCCTCATAGGGTTTTCAATGGCTGATTATTTTGAGATTGTTTGGGGAGTGGGCTGTTAGGTCCTTCTCCCATTTTTGTGGTACTTGAGATCAAACCCAGGGCCCCAGAAAGCACAGAGCAGCACTCTACCAACTGAGCTAAACCCTAATCCATGCTATCATACTGCACGATAACTGGCCAGTTGTGTATCTGTTTCCCAGTGCTTTCATATAAAACCACTCAGTGGATAACAGGTGAATAAATAATAATAGCCACCATTTATTGAGGCATTGTTCTAAATTCATCCTGTAAATTAATTGATTTACAAATTACAGCATACTAGTGTTACCAGAGATTTACAGGGAGCACAGAGAGGCAATCTAGAGCAAAGTTCTGGGAATCTAGCAGCAAACCCTCATCCTTGTATCCAGCATATAAACAAATTTATACCTTACACAGAATTTATAATATACAGTATAGAGTAGGTTGATTAGAGGCAGAACACCTCTAAAGAATAATTACAGGGAAAACTGAGATACCTGGAGAAGCTTAGGTAAACCTGGGAAGGAAATTGGAAAAACCTGCATTTCCTGGGAGACTTGGCATAAAAAGGTTTCCGTTCCTTGGTAGAAGGTAAAGAAGCCAGAGGACAGGAGAGTTAAGCAGGCTTTCATAGGAAAAATGTACCTTAGACAGAGAAGATGGTGGGCCCAAGAGAAGAGAGAGGTGTGTATGTGGTTGTTAGAGAAAGAAGAGAAGAGCAAAGAGCAAGTGGAGAGGGAAAAAGAGAGTGGGTGCATGTGTCTCCTAGTTTTATTCAAACTAGGGTACTCCCAGTGTGACATCAGCCTGGGGAGCCCAGTTCTGGATACCTAGTATGATATGGGCCTGGAGTCTTTGTTTTGTAAATAGCCCAATGGCTTGAGTAGGGTGTGGTACCTATTTGAAATGTTCTTCCAATGTCATCAGAGACACATGTGGCTTCTTCATCTTAGTGGGAAGGCAGGAGCCCTTTTCAATCCCCTTGCTCTCTATGTTGCCAGCTAATGCCTAAGCCAACCTGCCTATCATTGGGAGATGAGGTTGGCGAGGTAATGCTTTTTCCACTTTAGAAATGAAATTGAGGGTCAAAGAGAATATTGAAACAGTGGCAAATCCAGACTTTGAACCCAGGCAAGTCCTGAAACCAACACTTCTCACCTCTGAGATATGCTGCTTCCTAGTTAAATGAGCTCAGATAAGTAGGAGAGTATCAGAGAAGGTGAAGTGGTGACCTAGAATGGAGCTAATACACTGATCCCTCACATATTTGAGAGAAGCCTATGTGATGAGGTGATTATTGAATCAAAAATCCTGGAATCTAGATCTAGCCCTACCCTAGACTTTCTGTGTGCCCTTGGGCAAGAACCTATATCTCTCTAAGTCCCAATATCCTCAGATATAACACTTTATAGAAGGAAATGGAGTAGATGATATCTATCTTAGGTGCTTTCAGACTTTGACTTTCTTTAATTCAACTCAAGAGCAGGTAGGTGATCCACGGATTTTGGAGACGGGTGAGTTTTCTGCTGTCTATGAACTTCTAGAAGAAATGTCTAGGGACAAGGTAGAAATGCTTAGTTCAGAGCTGAAGGGCCTGAATCATTGTTGTGGTGGACCCCATTCCAAGGCTGCAGAATATCCTTTTAGCATCATAACATTAATTGTTTTGTAGATTTAGGGTAAATCCCTGAGTATCACTCCAGTCTTCTTAAGTCATATTCCGTGGTTTGACAGTTCTGTTCTCTCCCCTGTCTACTGCCTGTAGTCTTATTTATACCCAAGCCTTTGCTACAGGTCATTAGAAACTTGAAAAATGTCTAGAATGGACACTGGCAGGCTCTTAGTTTTAGGAAGGACCTAAAAGATAATTTAGCAAAACCCATACATCGATGCAACTTTCCTTTCTTCATCCTCTTTGACTAGTAACTTCTTTAGGATATCTTTGAAGACAGAGGGAATATCCTTCCAATATAGCTTATTTTGTATATGGAAAGCTCTAAGATTTAGGAAATCCTTACTTCATCTCAACTCACCATTCACAGGTCTTAGCTCTGACACCCAGAGCTATTCAGATTGTACCATTTCCTTTTGTCTTATGACAGACCCTCAGTAGTTTGAAGACAAATTGCATGTGTTTCTTCTCTTCTCCAGGATAAACAGCCCCATGTGTTAAAATACCATTCCTCAAGTGATTTCTAGCCCTCTCTATGGTGTGCTCCTTCCTCTCTGAATATTTCCTGTCAGGGCTCAGCTCAGGCCTGGCAGAGGTCAGAGCCTTGCCCAGACACCACGTGGGTATTGGGGACCCACTGAACCGGGTTTGGCATAATGGCCGGTGGCGCCAATGAAGGACCTCGGGAGACCTTCAACAGGGAAAACAGGAAAGGAAAGGTTATTGGGTGCTCCCCAAGTGGGGTGCAACAAGCAAGCAACCCCTAAGCAAGAGCTATAAGTGCTGGTTCTAAGCCTGCAGCATGGAATGCTGCAGGCTGAGTGCTGGAACAGCTCAGCCTTAAAGGCACAGCTACAGCAGCTGGTGTTCCATTGGGCTGGAGGTCAGTTGGCTTTGGCTCTCGCAGTTCGCCTTCTCTGCCTCCCTCCTTCCCAGGAATGGGAAGAATTGGGAGGCTCTTCATGGCTTGATTGTAGTCTTCGGCGCTTCGCGACCCCTGGTCTTGACCGCATTGGCTTGCTTGAAGAGTCCCCTGGAGTAAGGAGCGCTGGTCGAGATGATGGGGCTCAGTTGGCAGTTAAGGGATGGTCAGAAGTGGTGGAGGGGGAGTAGTACAGGTGTCAAGGGGGTCCGGGAGCCCTGCTTATATAGGGTTCTGGAGGGGCACATGATTGGGATTAGCCAATCAGGGCACATACCTGACAGTTACTGTAGATAAACTGACATAACTGCCAGGTAGGGACAGTTATCTAACGAAAATACCAAGGATAGTCAATCAGGATTAAGGCAGTTAAGGCAGGCCAGGCTGGTCAGGCACCATCTTTGCTCACTTGATGGGAGGGGCAGGTGTGAGTGAGTCAGATGTGGCCCTGGGGTCCCTCAGGCTATTATGAGGGACCCTAGTTATGGGGTAGATTTTAAAAATCCCCAACAATTTCCCATGGATTTGCTGTTACCTTAACATGGTCCAGAGCATGGCAAACATTGGGCCTGAACAAGATAAAGGGGCGTAAGATGGTTACTTCCTTCCTGCTGGATACCATTTTTCTATCAATGATGTCCACCTCGATTTTATAGAAGGATAACCTTTGCTTATAACATGGGATAAGGGCAACAATTTGTATACTTAAGAGACCATACAAAGGATCCCTACTTTTAAACACTTTCGATTCCCAGACTAACTGTCCCAGGCCTGATCTCTTTATTATGGACCTCACCAGTCTTATGGGAGATGATCACAATAAGATCATAAAGCTCCCTAAGTTAGGACCAGAACCTTTCTAGGAAGCTTTGAGGAAACAGTCAAATACCTCTATGGCCATTTTTCTTTGGGCCAACCACCTTGATAGCCTTCCCTGGGTTAATTATTGGTTAATACAAATACCACCCTGCTAACCATAGCCACATGCTCCATCTCAGGTAAAGAAGCTAGCAACAACTCATGCAAGCAAATGAAGAGAAGTTTGACTTTTTAAAATCACAACATATGAACATTTCACAATTCATGGACCAATTTCACATTTATTTACTCATGTAATTGTCCTGGGAATCTGGTTATGATTGAGTTTAGAATGGCTTTTGGTGCCCAATATTGATATCACCATCAGGTACTATGATTTAGATAAACATAAGCTGTCTCTTTCATCTTCTTCATCAGATATTTTACCTTCTTGCTAATGGCTCATTTTGTCAAAAGAACAAATCCAAACCTGGCATTAGATTTTGTCTCACTCAGGTGGTAAGACAAAATTTGAAAAATAAAAGAAGAGGGGATGAGAATAAATGGGGATGAAGATGGGGAGAATTGAGGTACACTAACCAGAGAGGGCTCACCATTGAGAGGATATGTTTGCATAAAGACGTGAATTAATGAGAAGGCAGCAGTGCAGATATTTGGGGTAAGAGTAGGAGTGACTATTGCCATATTTGAGAAACAGAAAGGAAGTCAACGTGGACTGGAAAAAGGATTGAGGAGAAGACTGGTAGGAGGTGTCATCAAAGAAGTAGTTGAGATCATGTTATGATAGATATTGCATGCCAGGACAAGAAGTTTGGGATTTTACTCGGATTGAGATGAAGGACCACTGATAGGTTATGAGAAGAACATCAGTATTTATTCATTCAGTGATCTCTGAGCACCCAAAATATCACAGGCAGTGGGAACAATGAATAGCATATAACTTTGTCTCAATTCATGTTCCCATATTAATGAATTTATCCATTCTTTCATTAGTATATATATATGTGTGTGTGTGTGTGTATTTGTGTGTAAATGTATATATATATATTTATATACACAATGTATTTTTAAAAAATTCCAGACACTCTATAGACACCAAGGAGATAAATTGTGCAGATTCATATTCTAGAATAAAATACAGGTGATTATAAATAAAATTACTCTGAAAGCAAACGGAAATTAGATAAGTGGGAGGAGTCAGGAGAAATTTCAAAGAGAATACTTCACTGAATCTTGAAGCATGAGGAGGAATTTGATTTGTAAACACACACACACACACACACACACACACACACACACACACGGTGGGGGGGGCGGGGAGGAAGGACACAAAAGAACATTCCAGACTGAGCTACTGAGCTGGCATAGCAGCATATATGACAGTGGGAAGTTTGAGAGTATACTGTGTTTTTAGAAGATAAAACAGGAAATTCTGACTTTAACATATCTAAAAGAGACATATTGCTTTTCTCCACTTAATATGCTCCTCCTCCAGTCTATCCTATTTCAGCAAATGTTATCATCATCCATGATGTTATTCAAGGTGGAATTTAAGGGTTATCTTTGACATCTTCCTTCCCTCACATTCAACCTAAAATAACTATTACTAGTAATCTTTCCAAAATATAATCTGCTTGTCTTCCTTTCTGGACCTTACTTCAGACTGGGCCACTTTTATCAACCGAACAATTGCAGTGTTCTCCTAGCTGAGCATCCTTCTTTCATCCTTGTCTTCAGACAATTCATTCTTCTGGTAGCAAATAGTGATGTCTTTAAAAATTTACAACACATAATACAGTAGTACCTTCTTAATCATGTTTTCACTTTCCATGGTTTCAGTTAAGCAATGTCAACCATGGTTCAAAACTATTAACGGAAAATTCAAGAAATAAATAGTTTACAAGTTTTAAATTCCCATTTTTAGTATTATGATGAGAAGTTGAGTCATCCTGCTATCTTCAACCTGGAATATGAATCATCCCTTTGTCCAGTGTATCCATGCTATTTATATGCTACTTTTCCCACAGGGGTAGTGCATGGGAGGGGAAAGAAAGGGAGAGAGAAAGAGAGAGGGAGAGGGGGAGGTAGAGAGAGAGAGAGATAGGGATATCAAAGATATCAGATTCATGTATCTTTTGTTATAGTATATTGATATTATTCTATTTTATTATTATTGATCATTGTTAATCTCTTATTGCACCTAATTTATAAATTAAGCTTTCTTGTAACAGTGTATGTATAGTAAAACACATAGCATATATACAAATCAGTACTATCCCAGTATTTCAGGCGTCTGTTGGGGGTCTTAGATCATATTGTCCATGGATAAGGGGAAACAATGGAATCACCCCCATACTTAAATCTCCTCATTATACTTATACTAAATGTGAAGCTTTCTACACTGCCTTGTAAGACTCTATATCATCTAGCCCATGCTTATCTTATTAACTTACTTTCCCATAGTCCTATAGTCACACTGGCATTCTTTCTGTTCTTTGAACTTGCTAAACTTATTTTCTTCCCAAAGCCCCTGTCAGTGCTCTTTACTATGCCCAGAACACCGTTCTCTATGATTTTATTATGGTTGGACCCTTCCCATTATCCAAATTTCAGCTAAAATGTCATATTCTCAAGAGGCCTTTACTGGCCACACCATCTAAAATAGCCACATTACTCAATCATGTCATTGTCTCAACATGTTCTCTTAATTCCTTCAGAGCACTTAATACTATCTGAATAAAACATATCTGTCTGTTTAGTTTATGTGTTTATTGTCTTTATCTTCTCCATAAGCTGAGATTTGAGGAACAGCATGGCAGCTCATGTTCCTGAGATTTCTTATTGCTTCATGTATCCTGAACAGGGCATTCCAGAAACCTCCAACCTAGAACTGCCAATAGGTACAGAGAGAAAACAAAATAAATTAAAACAAAACAAACAAACAACAACAACAACAACAACAACAACAACAAACAATTCCAAGAAAAGTCTGTTCCCCTGCTGCAGTTTAGGTATGGTTTGAGTGTGTTCCTCCAGGAATTTATGTTTTGATATTTCATCCCCATTTTGAGGTATTAAGAGGATGGAAACTTAATTTGACTATGGTATTTAGAGTTTATGTCTTTGGGAAGAGATTGGGATTAGATAAAGTCATCAGAATGAAGCCCTCATGAGTACCTTCTACTAGGGTAGTGTTAAGGGAATCCAGCAACAAGCTGAGTCATCATTTCCCCTGTCTCTTGCAATGTGATACCCTATGCGATCTTGGGACTCTGCTAGTGTGTTAGTCAGCTTGTGTATACCTGTGATAAAATACCTCACAGACCCACTTAAGGAGGAAGAATAGGTTTTTTGGAACTCATGGTTTAGAGGGTATCAGTCCATAATGATGGGGAGGAATGGCACAATGGCTGGTGGCAGAACCTGGGACAGTGGCACAGTAGCTAGTGGCAGAGCCTGAGACAGAGGACTTCACACCAATGTCATCAGGAAGCTGAGAGACCTTAGCAGAACTGAGGATCTGGGTAAGACCTCGAAAGTCCCACCCATAGTGACCTACTTCTACAAGCTAGTTTCTACCTCCCAAAGTTTCATAGCCTCCACAAACAATGCCACAACATGGGGACTAAGCATTTAAATACATGACCTTTGGGGGATATTTTTAGACTCAAACTATAACAGCTAGAAAGAAGATCATCACCACATGCAGGGCCTTAACCCCTGGACTACAATCATAAGCCCAAATAAAACTATTTTCTTTACCAGTTACCCAGCCTCAGGTATTTCATTACAAATAATAGAAAATGTATTAATACATCCCCTTATCCAAAGGACAGAGGCAAGGATTGTCTAATAGTAGAACATCTTTCTGATAATTCCCATCCTATTCCTGCCAAACACCTATGGGTAAACTACATTTCTTCTGCTCTCATGGGCTCAGTGGAGACAAGTAGGGAATTGATCTTTTAAGCACTCCAACGCTTACCTCCTTGTAGAACCAGGAAGCACACTCTGATTTTTCATGGGATATTGTCAGCACATAATTGTTCTTCTATCCCTTATCCATTAGAAGCAGACACCAGTATAATTCCTGGGCCAGGGTAATGTTGGTGAGGCTGAATGGGGAATTCGTCTTTAATCCCTATATGGCAAAACAGTTGACACTTTGTTACTTTTGCCAGGGTATTGTTAAAGGAGTCCAGCAGCAAGCCAAGTAATCATTTTCATTCAGCAGCAATGAGAATTAACAAAGTACAGTACTACAAGAAAAAGCTAGTCACCCCTAGATTTAATCTCTATCCCTTTGTCAGTGGGAGACAGTGGAGAAGTAAGCCTCCACACCTACCTGGAAGCCACAAGACTAAAGTTTTGTTACCAGTGACAGCTGGGGCAAATGTACTGCATTTTCTCTGTACCCCTGGAATGAGCCAGTCTCAGTGAGGAGCTCAGCCTTATCCCCACCCAGAAGCTCCTGTACCAGCAAGGCCCGGTGGGGAGCCAAGTTTTCAAAACTATTCTACAGCAACAAAGTGATATGAATCAGTTGTACATTTTCCATGTCCCTGTTGATACCATGGCCCAAAAAAGAACTATTCTTATATTCCCATGTGGAGAAAATGAGAGGTTGTGAGTTGGTGCACAGTGTTCACCAAGGAGTCAGTAGGGCAAATGGGGTAGCTGAACATCCACTCCACCAATCTACAAAAAGGTAGTGTGAAACAGTGCCCTACTTTTATTTGGTTGGTGTCAGTGGGGCCAAACAGAAAATTAATCATATAGACCAACACTCATGCTACCTCATCAAGGGGACTTCTTGAAAGTGAAAATTAAATATGATGCTATGTTCATAATATAATCTCCAACATGTCCAGGGTGCAATAGAAAATCACTTACACCAAAACCTAGGAAAATTATAACACAAATGAGAAAAAACAGCAATTGTTAGCATACAGAATAATCAAAACTAGTATTATCTGACACGAATTGAATTTTATTTATTTATTTATTTATTTATTTATTGAATGATTGATTCATTCATTCATCATTTTGAGAAAGGGTCTTTCTAAGTTGTATAGGCTATCATTGGCCTCAAACTCTACATCCTCCTGCCTCAGGCTCCTGAGTTGTGGGTATTACAGGCATATTGCCATAGTGGCTGGCTCTGACATGGATTTTAAACCTGTCCTTGTAAAATTGCCTCAAAAAGCAATTTAAAAATCTTGAGCTAAATTAAAAGAATATACAATCCTATAAAGGAAATAATCATAACAAAAAGGTACTAAATAGAACTGAAAAATAATTATTTTTTTAAAGAAGCACATTGGATGGGCTTAAGAGTAGAAGGGAGATGAAAGAGGATAAAATTAGTGAACTTCAAGTTAGAAAAATAAAAATACATATTATAAACAACAGAGAGAAAATAGAGTGGGGAAATGAACAGAGACTCAGGGGCCTGAGGGGAAAAAGTTATTAAAAGAAATAATGTCTGAAAACTTCCCAACTTTCTCAAAAGACATGAACCTACAAATTCAAGAAACCAATTAAACACTAAGACCCAAAGAAATACATGCCAAAGCATACAATCAAACTTTGGAAAATCAAGGGCATTTATCTTCAAGAACATCATTTTTGTGTGTGTGTATGCAACTAGGGGGTTGTACCTAAAGCCTCATAACATGCTTTTGTGAGTGCTCTACCACCAAGCTGCCCCCCAGCCCGTCTTTTTACTTTTCATTTTGAGGTGGAGTGTCACTAAATTACACAGTCGGCCTCTGGCCTCAAACTTGTGACCCTCCTGCCTCCACTCTCCCACTTGCTGGGATTATAGGAGTACACCACCATACCATCAAGAATCATCAATTTAAAAGGCAGCAGCTTTAGCATATGAAATAAGGTGGATGTTCCTTCATTGTGAGCATCAACATCAGGGCTCCAAGGTCTTTGAAACTGTACCAGGTGTGAATATGTAACATCAACAGAAACCACAATGGCTTGGAGGTCCCTTCATATGTTGTAAATTTAAATACTGTATAGTTAGGCCACAGGGCCATGATTTTAATGTAAACAGAATCATGGACAGTATTTTTAACCACTTAGAGGATCATTGTTCTCTTAGTTCCTTTAATATCTCTTTTTATTTAGAACATTACATTGTGGTAAAATATACCAATAAAGTTTGCCATCTTAATCATATTTCAGTGGCATTAAGTAAATCCACAGACTTATACATCCATCTCCAGAAGCGTTTCAATGATGTAAAATGGAAACACTATATCCAGTAAACAATAACTCCCCATTCTGCCCTCATCTCAGCTCCTAATAAACACAATTCTACTTTCTGTCTCTATGAACTTGAATTCTGTTGTTATTAGGTGCCATTGAGTCAGGTCCCACTCATAACAACCCTATGAACAACAGAACACTGTGCCATGCCTGACACTATGTCAGTGCTTCTCTGCTCTTCATAGGGGTTTCAATGGCTGATTGTTTTGGGAATGGGCTGCCAGGTTGTTCTCTCATTTTGGGGGTGCTAAGGATCAAATCCAGGACCTTAGAGAGGGCAGACCAGCTCCTTGACTAGTCTAGATACCTCATACAAAAGGAATCATGCAATGTTTTTATAACTGGTTTATTTTGCTTAGTATAATGCCTAAAGGTTCGTATATGTTATAGCATGTGTCAAAATTTCCTTCTTTTTCAAGACTGGATAATATTATATTAGGTATTAAATATGTATCACCTTTTGTCCATTTATTGATGAATGTTTGTATTATTTCTACCTTTTGCCTATCAAAAATAATACTGCAATTAACATTGGTCCACAAGTAAGTTCTGTTTTAGGCCCTGTTTTTAATTCTTAGGAAAAAAACTAGGAGTGGAATTACTGAATCATATAGTCATTGTAATTTTAATTTTTTGAGTTACTGCCAAAGATTTTTTCATAGTGCCTGAACAAATTTGCATTCTTACTAATACCCTGTGAGGATTTCAATTTCTGCAAATTTTTGACACATTATTTTCTGTTTTTTTTTTTAATTGCAGACATGTTAATATTACTGTGGAAAGTGAGGTGATATTTCATTGTGGTTTTGATTTGCATCATCTTAATTAGTAATGTTGAGTATATTTATGTTTTTATTAACTATTTGTGCATTTTCTTTGGGAAAATGTCTATTCAGTTCCTGAATCATTTTAAAATAGGTTGCTTGATTTTTGTTGTTGAGTTGTAGCAGTTTTCAATATATTTGTTTAATATAACTTATCAGATATATGATTTATTAATATATTCTCCCCTAATTGTTATTGTTAGGTGCTGTTGAGTCATGTCTGACTCTTAGTGATCCTCCTTGATTCTGTGCCAGGCAAACGATCTTTTTTATGTTTAAGAGCATTGTTGCAGTCTCTATGTCAATCCATCTAGTTCAGGGTCTTCCTTTTTTTTCATTGACCTGTCATTCTCCCAAACATGATGTTCTTCTCCAAGGATTGGTCCCTCCTGAGAACAAGTCCAAAATATATCAGCTGCAGTCTAGCCATCCTTGCTTCCAAGGAGCATTCTGGTTGCACTTCTTCTAAGACAGATATGTTAGTTCTTTTGGCAGTCCATGGTATGTTCAATACTTGTTTCAGCTCCATAATTCAAAAGCATCAATTTTCCTCCTGTCTCCCTTATTTAACGTCCAGTTTCACAAATATATTATGTGAGTGAAAATAACATGGCATGAGTTAGGCACACCTTTATCTTTAATGTGACATCTTTATATTTCTACACTTTAAAGAAGTCTTTTGTAACAGATTTTCCCACTGCAATGCATCTTTTGATTTCCCTTTTTCTTTTTCGGTACTGGGGGTTGAACCCAGGGCCTCGCGCTTGCATGTTCTGCAAGTGCTGGACCACTGAGCTGCACCCTCAGCCCATTTCTTTTACTTTTTGAGACAGGGTCTCACTAAATTACGCAGGCTACCTCTGGTCTCCAACTTGTGATCCTCCTGCTTCCACCTCCCAAGCCGCTGGGATTACAGGCATGCGACATCACACCCGGGAGCATCTTTTGATTTTTTGACTGATGTTTCCATGTGTGTTGATTGTAGAACAAAGCAAAGCAAAATCATGGACCTCAATCTTTTCTCCATTTATCATTAACTTGCTTATTGACACAGTTGTAAGGATTTTTGTTTTGTTGGTGTTGAGGCTCAATCCATATTGAAGTCTGTGTTCTTTGATCTTTATCAGCATATGTTTTAAATCCTCTTTATTTTCAGCAAGCAGAGTTGTGTCATCTGCAAAATGCAGGCTTTTAATGCGTCTTCCTCCAATCATGAGACCACATTCTTCTCCAAAAAGTTCAGCTTCTTGGATTATTTGCTGGGCATAGAAAATGAAGAGGTACAGTGAAAGGATGCAGACCTAACACACACATTTCTTGATTTTAAACCAGGCAATGTTTCCTTGTTCTGTTCCAAAGACTGCCTCTGGGTCCATGTGTAGATTCCTCAGGATTACAGTTAAGTGCTTTGGTATTCACATTCTTCACAATGTTATCCATAATTTTATGATCCACACAGTCAAATGCCATTGCATAATCAATAAAATATAGGTAGACATCTTCTGGTATTCTCTGCTTTTGGCTAATATCCATCTGACATCAGCAATAATATGCCTGGTTCCACGCCCTCTTCTGTATCTGGCTTGATTTTTCAGCAGTTCCCTGTCTATATACTTCTAACTGCTTCTCTATATAGTCTCTTTTAAATGATTGTTAGCAAAGTTTTGCTTGTGTGTGATATTAACAATATCATTTAATAATTTTGACATTCAATTGGATTCCCTTTCTTGCGAATGGGCACAGATATGGACATCTTCCAGCCAGTTGGACAGGTAGCTGTTTTCCAAATTTCTTGGCATAAACAAGCGAGCACCTCCAGTGCTGCATCTGTTTGCTGAAACATGCCAATTGGTATTCTGTCAATTCCTGGAGTCTTGTTTTTCACCAATTCCTTCAAGACAGCTTCCACTTTGTCCTTCAGTACCATTGGTTCTGGATCACATGCAACCCTTTGAAAAGGTTGGTCATCTACCAATTCTTTTTGGTATAATGACTGTATATACCTTCCACCTTCTTTTGATGTTTCCTGCATCATTTAATATCTTTCCTATAGAATCCTTTACTATTGCCCCTCAAGGCTTGAACTTTTTCTTCAATTCCTTAAACTTGAGAAGAATATGTTCTTCCCTTTTGACTTTCTATCTCCAGCTCTCTGCACATGTCATTATATTTGACTTTGTTTTCTCAAGCTGCTCTTTGGAATCTTCTGTTTAGTTTTTTATCTTCATCATGCCTTCCTTTTACTTTAGCTGCTCACCATTAAATGGCAAGTTTCAGAGTCTCTTTTGACGTGTAATTTGATCTTTTCTTTCTTTCCTGTCTTTTCAATAACATTTTGCTTTCCTCATGAATGATGCAATAGTACAACACTGGTCTTCGATTATTAGTGTCTAACACATCAAACCTGTTCTTCGGGTGATCTTTGAACTCAGGTGGGATATGCTTGAGGTTATATCTTTGCTCTAATATATTTGTTCTAATTTTTTCAGTTTCAGTTTAAATCTGTGTTTGAGCAGTTGATTGTCTGATCCACAATCAGCACCTCGTGTTTTCCTGACTTTTGATATTGAGCTTTTCCAGCATCCCCTTCCACAAATGTAGTCAATTTGGTTCTTGTATGTTCCATCTGGTGAATTCCATGTGTATAGTCTCCGCTTATGATGCTGAAAAAATGTATTTGCAATGAAAAGGTCATTGGTGTGACAAAATTGTATCATGTAATCTCCAGCATCGTTTCTGTCACCAAGGCCATATTTTCCAAATACTGAGCCTTCCTCATTGTTTTCAACTTTTGCATTCAAGTCACCAGGAATTATCAATACATCCTGATTGCATGTTCAACGTATTTCAGATTGCAGAAGTTGGCAAAAATCTTCCCTATCTTCATTTGTGGGCTTTGTGGTAAGTGATAAATTTGAATAATAGTCATATTAACTGGCCTTCTGTGTAGGCATATGGATATTATCCTATTACTGATAGGATGGTACTTCAGGACAGATTTTTTTTGATAATGAATGCAGCCCCATTTTTCTTTTTCTTTTTCCTGAGATTTTTCTTTTCTTATTAGTAATTTTTAAAGTACAACTTAATGTGTCTAATTATGACATTTCCATGCATACATTTCATTTTACATTGCTCACATTCACTTCCCTCTTACTCTCTCATAACCCTCTTCCCTCATCCCCTCCCTGCCCACCAATGGTCTCCTTTCTATGTGCATGTCTTTTTTATTGGAAATTTTTAATGTACAACTTAATGTGATTCATTCTGACATGCATTTCATTGTGACATTTCCATATATGCATTTTGTCATACATTACACAGATGAGTTCCCGCTTACCCTCTTGTGCACTTCCTCCCTCATCCCACCCCCCCACCAAAGACCTCTCTTGCATTTGCTTGTCTTTTTGTGGTAATATTTTTCTATATATCCTTGGATCCTAATTATGTTTAAGATTGAAAATTTTTCTGTAGTGAACTATCTTTTTACATTGTCAATACTATTACATGAATTTTCTAGCCCATCTGTATTATTACCATTCTTTGGTATTATTGGTATTATAATTATTTCCAGGACTATTAAAGTTGGGCTGTTCACCCTGAGGTCACCCCTTCCCCCATTCCTCACTCCTCCTTGTTCCTCTTCTCCCCCCTCTCCTCTCCTAGGATTTCCTCCTTTTACTAGATCGTTCTCTCCTTCTTTTGCAGTCCTCAAATTGTTCCTTCTCCTCTAAGTTGACCTCCACATAGGATTTTTTTCCTTCTTGTAATTTTGATTCAGCTCCCACATATAAGTGAGAACATGTAGTATTTCTCTTTCTGAGCTTGTGTTCGTTGACTTAAAATGATTTTCTCCAATTCCATCCATTTTGCTACAAATGGCATTATTTCATTTTTTTCATTGCTGAGTCCATTATGTATATGTACTATAGTTTCTTTTATCCATTCTTCTATTGATAGGCACTTTGGTTGACTCCATATCCTTGCTATTGTGAAAAGTGCTGCATTAAACATGGAGATACAGGTGTCTCTGTGGTATGATGACACATCTCCCTTTGGGTAAATTCCCAATAGTGTTATAGCTGGGCCATATGGTAGATCTATTTTTAGTTTTTTAAGATACCTCCATATTTAAGCTGTCATTCCCCGCATAGCAGATCATTTGATTATCTGATTCAAAATGGCCCTGGCCAGTCAAGTTTAGCTCACTATTGCCTATAATTTTGATGTTTCTCTGCTCTGGTTCCCTTTTGACAATTTCTAATTTTTCTAGATTCATACTATATATGTTCCATTTTCCAATTATTAATGGATGTTTGTATTTGTTCCTTGTCATTTTGAGTGGTGCCACATCAGCAAATAGAGGTCCTTGGGGTTTTACTCCATTCTTGTCATTAAGGTAGATTCTTCTTTGTGGATGCTACTCTTCCCCAATAGTCTTTTGAGTGCCTTCCAACCAAGGGGCTCATTTTCTGGCACCATAACTGACAGTGTTTCTCCACTATTCAGAGTTTTCAATGGCTAATTGTTTCCGGAGCAGGTCAGCCATGTCCTTCTCCCGAGTCTATCATAGCCTTGTAGCTCAGCTGAAACTTGTCCACCATGGGTGACCCTGCTGACACCTCTAATACTGGTGGCATAGCTTTCACCATCAGAGCAACATGCAAGCTCCCACAGCCTGGCATACTGACAGACACATGTGGGTCTCCCCTTATTTTTGAAATTTATATCTTATTGTTTGTGTCCTACAATATGATTTTTTAAACACTATGTCATCCTTTTATCTAGGCTGGCCTGGCACTTGCTATGTAGCCCAGGCTGACGTTCAGCTCATGATCCTCCTGCCTCAGTTTCCTGAGTGCTGGAATTATAAGCCTGAACCACCATGCTTGTCTTTCACAATATTTTTTGCAAACATTTTCTCTCAGTCTGTGGTTACCTTTTCACCTTCTTGATTGTGTTCATTAATAGAGTTTCTAATTGTGATGCAGCTCAATGTATCTATTTTTTTTATTTTGCTCTGTTTGCTCTTGGTATCATAGCTAAATTCATTATCATCAAGCTTCTTTCCTATGGTCTAAGTATTTTTTAGCTTTAACTCCTAGGCCTTGGTCTTTGATGCTTTTGAGTTAATCTTTGTATATAGAGAAGGCAGAATGCTCAGGGACATTCAATTTTTCTAATGCTATTTGTTGAAAAGACAATTCTTTCCCCATGGAATGTTTCTTGATACCCTTTTTGAAAATTTATTTGGTAATATATGAAAGCATTTATTTCTGAGCTATTATGCTATATTCCATTCGTCTTTATGTCAATACCACACTATTTTAATTATTGTAGCTTTAGAGTAAGTATTGAATTGAAGAATATGATATACAACTTTGTTCTTCTATAAAGATTTCTTTGGTTATTTTGATATCTGGAGATTGCATTTGATTTTAGTATAGTTTTTTTGTACTTCTGAAAAATGTCATTTAGATGTTAGTAAGGATTGCATTAGAATCTGTAGATCACTTTGGGTACTTTTGACACTGTAAAATTTTTTATATGTGTTATACAAAATAAAAGGTCTCATTATGACATTCTCATGCAAAGATATCATGGACTTTAATCTCAATCACCCCCCAGTAGCCCTCCTGCCCCTCCATATTGGGCACTGACAAACTTCTCTTGCTAACAAACACTCACTCCTCACTTGGGACTACAAAGTAACTAAAAGTGAAGGAGGACATTGGTCACTGGCTTAACCCCATTTTGTCCTTCTGTGGCTCTACTTTCCATCTTACTATTTCTTCTTGAGTCACTTTCATCTGAAGTCACCTTGTATTCTAGGAAGAACTGGACAGATTGATAAATATTTCTTTGGTAAGACACAAAAATTATCCTTGAGCAATGGTGAGCTTCAAAGGACAGACCACCCCTAAAATGAGGACAATTATATATGATAGTAGGGCTGAACTATGGAGTAAAAATATTCAACTTATTAGAAGCAGATGGTTTTTCTCAAGCTGTGATAGTGATAACTTGCTGAACCATTACTGAGATACTGAACAATTAGACCACACTTTGACCAGGACTGCTTAATTATGCATATCTCTTGGTCTCTGCCCTAATTCTTCTACTATTTAAACCAAAGGCTCATGTGAGTACACTGAAGATGGATTTGTGGTAATTAGATCCCTTAATCTCTTTCTCTTCCTAATGTCCACATAGATTAAATCTCCTTTCTCTGGTTTCACTATTACTCATCTCTTTAATTGGCACGCTGGGAACAGGTGGCTAAGCATAGCCTGTTGGGACTTTGGAGCCAGGGCTTTGCCCCCAAACTCTGGTGACACTCACTCCTCTCACTGCCCACTTCCCTTAATATTTCCATTTTTGGTTTTAAATTTTATTATTGTTAAAATTTAGATTCTGTATATGAGACAACATGCAATATTAGTCTTTCTTAGCCTGTCTTATTTTACCTAACCTGATGATCTCCAGTTCCAGCCATTGTAAAAATTTAAGTGTTTCTTTCTCCCTCTCCTCTCTCTCTCTCTCTCCCTCTCTCTCTCTCTCTCTCTCTCCCTT
>VMDO01018892.1:0-41197 GCA_007922755.1 Pedetes capensis
GGAGGAAATAATCCCGGAGCAACTTCTTCCTGTGTCCTCCAAACTGGAGCATGCTCATGGAGATGGAGGGCAGCTGAAGGTGACCTTGGCTTTTTAATCTGACCTTGGCTCAGGGTTGCAAGTCTCCAAGGTTCTTCTCAGGAGGCAGGGTCATCTCCATCTGCTCTCCCTGGTGGGTGGAACTACCGTCCACCTTGTCCGAGCTTCCCGCTGCCTAAACTTCTCCACCTATTCACATCCTGCCTTCCCTGTCTCGGTAACACCCAGCTGCATATGTGTCCCACCTTGGCGTTGTCGCAGGGCCCTGCAGCCTCCCTGGATGCTGATTACTTTTTGTTTTCAGGCCCTGAGTCGTTCAGTCTCACATGTCAGGTTTCCTCTCAAGATGGTGTCTGGTCACGGCCCTCTGAGACATGGCGCGTGGCAAAACGGATCTCTCCTCCCATGCTGACACCTACCCTCCCCGTGAAAGACCCACTGTCCCACCACATCCTCTGAAAGGGTCCAAGCACTTCCAGGACTATGTTATCCTGTGGGACTGCCAGTCAGACCACCAGGGCCAAAACACAATCCGCCATTGAAAACCTCATGAGCAGCAGAGAAGCACTAACTATAGTGTTTCATCTGTTGCACATCATGTTGCTATGAGTTGGACACCGACTTGGCAACACCTAATAACAACCATGTGGTCATCACCCAAGAAAATTTCTAGAGCGGAAAGTGAAAGAAAGAAAAAAAGAATAAGAACAAGAGTTGAGTTTAAAAAAGAACTTATTTCAAAGTATATGAATGGCACCCTGTGTCTGAATTAGCCATTCCCTTCCAGGCGGTGACCAATAAATACATTTATGTTATTTCTTATGGAAATACACGCTCAGCAACTGAACTGATGGGCACTTGACCAGCCTTCCGGAAGAGATCATGCAACACAGTTGCAGGTACAACTACCCCAGCTCACCATCCAGGGCCTTCAGCCTGACTCTGCCCTCTGGTCATGGATTCACCTGGGCTTTCCCATCCTTCTCTTCTCCCAACCAGGAGCTGGACCCAGCTCTGAGTCTTTCCTGCTATGTCTTCATCCAGGTGATTGGAACCACCCATCCCTTTTTCCCCATGAAGGGCCTGTCCTTATGGTTTTGGCTTTTATTATTAGCCCAGGGGAAGATAAACTTGTTAGAATACCTTCAACCTTAAGAGAAGATTGCCTGGATGTGGTCAAAAGCTCAGATGCTGCAGGGGTCCATCTCAGGCAGAAAGATACTCTGTTTCCATATCAGCAGCATCTCTGGGGTAATGGTGGTACCACATCTGCCTGTAAACATTGGGAACAGCTCAGACATAAAAGGTGGTATAATGCACCCAGAACGATAATTTCCTGTGCTTAATAATCCATGAGCAAAGCAGACCGCCACCCGCTGCCTCTACAGGCTCCAAAGGGTCCTGTCGTTTTATAATCTGTGGCTGGGGGAACAAGCCCTTTAAAACTCAAAGTGGTCGGAGCATTCTAAGGGCTCTTGCTTTCTTTTTGTAAAAACCCCTGTGTCTGTGGGACTCATGCCACTACTCAAGAGGCAACTGCGGTGATCCGAAATGTAATTTTCAATATTTATGATTGAAAATGTAATTTAGAAATGGAGGAAAAGGCACTTGTTCCTCCTTAGCGCGAAGTGAAATCATTGTTTTGAGACGTGTTCTTTATATAGTTAATCTGGTCAGAGTAATTTACCACGCACTCGATGGCTGAATTGTAAGTCTGGCACTGTATTTATCAAGGAAGAGTTATAGGTGCAAAATGCATATGAATTAGCAGGTTTGTGTGGGACTCCGGTGATCTGATTTCAGAAATCTGGAAAAGGCAGGAGTTCAGTGAACTACATCTGCGACATGGGTCACCTCCAAGGGACAGGATCTATAGAAGGGTCAATAAATGGGGAAGGTCTTGGGTCAAGTATTGGAGTCCTTGCCCCACTTGGCCTATAGAGTACAGCTGCCACTAACCCATTTGGATAAATGTAGCAAGGGACGTCAAAAGCAGAGGAGGAAACCTATGGCTTATTATCACTACTACTACTACTACTACTACTACTACTACTACTACTACTACTACTACTATTGTTATTATTCTTTTGTGTGTGGTACGGAGTTGAACCCAGGGCCTCAAACATGCTTTTGGAAGTACTCTACCACGGAGCTGTACCCTCAGCACAATTTTTTATTTTTTATTTTGAAACAAGTTCTCACTAAGTTATGCAGGCTGCCTCTGGCCTTGAACCTGTGATCCTCCTTCCTCTGCCTCCCAAGTTGCTGAGATTATAGGTGTGCACCACTGTGCAGGGCTATGGCTTGCTGAGGTCCTTAGTCTGGTTTGCACTGTGTGTATGTGTGTGTGTTCTATGTGCGCATGCTTAACTTTTTACTTTGAAATAATTTCAGACTCACAAAATGTGGCAAACATAGCACCTGGGGTATCTGAGGATTTTCCCCCCAACTTCCTCCCAGAGATAACATCTTAAGTGACCACAGCACTTCCTCAAAACCGGAAAATTGACACTGGTACCATGTGATCGACCAGACCGTACACCTGACGTGAATGACATGCGTGTGCTCTGCAGACTGACTTGGTCACCAGCCTTTCACCTTTGGGGGAGTCCTGCAGATGTCAGATCTGTTCATAGCGAGCCTGTGTTCTGCAGGCCAACGATGGTGAGAGCCGGGTTACAGTGGCCCCTCCTGGAGGAGACGTTGTCCTTACTTTGCTCCATCAATACAGAGTCACCCTGTTCCCTTTGGTCATATACGTTGCCGGCTGTGTCTGTAGGTATTTGAGGTGGAGATCGTGGTGACAGTGGCTGCAGGTCCCCGCGGTGACCAGGGGCTGAGAAGCAACACAATTCAAGACAGGCATCTGCTTTGTGGAGTGGTCATCCTGGACGCCGCTGCCCAAAGGTACAGACCAGAGGGCTTTCTGTGTGCGATGCACAAATGCGCTGGGTAATGAGCTAACTCACTGCTAGTGCTGAGGAGGGCTGGGGTGTAGCTCAGGGGGTACTGCTCGGCACTCTCAGTGGATCCAAGATTGATCCCCAGCACTGCAAAAATGGGAGAAGGATGTGGCAATCCACTCCTGAAGCAATCTCGAAACAGCCATTGAAAACCCTGTGAGGGTCACTATGAGTCAGATGTGACTCTATGGCATGTAACAACAAGTACCAAGGAACTCACAGACGTGGCACATGTTCCTGGCCAAACTGCAGAGAGGTAGAATTTCTACTAAAGGCCCTGACATTTCTAGGGCAAGGCACACTCTTTAGGCTTTTGCCTCAGCTCCCCACCTTCCCTCAGCTCACAGTAGTCCCCTGGCTGAGCTGCGTGGCATTTCGTGATCCCAGGAAATCCTTTTGCAGAGCAGTGCAGTAGGCGTGGAGGCCTTTCCTGGGGCAGGGGTGGGGGGGCAATTGGATCCATAAATGAGACAGTCACTGAACCCTGGTTCTAAGAACAATCTGTTGTCTTTTCAAGGACAGGAAGTGGGGTGGATCTGATGGAGGTCCCAGGGGAACCAAAGCCCTGGGAGGAGTTAGGGTACCACAGAGGGCTTTGTAAATTTAGAGCCTCTGGAAGGCCTGCTGAGTCCTCTCAGAATTCAATTCAGTGAACACCTACTGGTGCCCTCCAGGGGCCAGGCACCCTGCTGCCTGCTGAGCGTCACCTACAGATCACATCGACACCGAACTACACATCTCATAAGCCATTGCCCAGTGCGGGGGCGCATGCCTGTAATCCCAGCCACTCAGGAGGCAGAGGCAGGAGGATCGCAAGGTCAAGGCCAGAGGCCGCTGGCAAAACTTAGTGAGACTGTGTCTCAAAATAAAAAGCAGAGCAAAACGGGCTGGGGGTGCAGCTTTGTGGTAGAGCACTTGCAAAAACATGCATGAGAAACTGGGGTTGAATTCCCCAGTACCACCACCAAAAAAAAAAAAAAAAAAAAAAAAAAAAAAAAAAAAAAAAAAAAAGCCACATGTTTACTGTCTTTGAAGAACTCTCTCCTGCTCTGGAAGAAAGCTGGCTACATTACTGCCCAGACTATACACAGGGTGCTATGTGGCCAGTGTGGATTAGGGGACCTGGGACTCTGTTTACCTAGACGGTACCTTTAAACGCATGCAGCGTATCTATCACCAAGAGAAAAACAAAAACAACAAGTTATTTTTGTTCCCTTTCTCAGAAGGGGGAAGCGGGTGGCGCTGGGACTGGGGAAGGAAATGAAGTGAACATCCGGAGAGAGAGACAAGGCCACTCGTCCTGAGAGAGCCGCCACCGCCTCTCCGCAGCCCTGCTGCCTCCGCGGCCTCGCAGCGACAGAGGCGGCGTTCTGGATCCTCTCAGTAATTAATAGCGCTTAACTTCCAGGGTGGTCAGTTCCGATTAAGCAAACATTAAATTAATCCGATCTGCAAACGCCGACTCTCCGAGTACCTCGGGACGGACAGAGGATGGGTCCTCATTGGCTTGCCAGCCACCTCGGAGTAGTTACAGCTGGATCAATACGGCTCCTAGAGCTATAATAAAACGGCTTCGACATGCTCATCTGTGGCTGAGAACACAGTATACACATTGATTTCCTGGCCTGATAGAGCCCATTTACCTATTCAGCTACTGGGCTCAGGGAGGAGGAGGGGCCCCAGGGCCCCAGGGCCCCAGGGAGCCAGGATGCTGGAAGTAGGTTAGCAGATCCTTTGGAAATGTCTCAATCGGCCGCGCGGCTCCGTCTTTAGGAAGACGCCTCTCTGTAGGAGAAGCCCCTCCTCGGAGCTTTATCGGCTTCATCTGGGGAAACGTCAGAAGCTGGGGCGTCACCTGTTCTGCGCATCGGGATTTGTCCTCATTATTTAAAACCTCCAGGTTGGCCGATTGTCTTAGAGTCGTGGAGGGCAAGGGGCTTACTCACTAGTTTGGGCGAAGTTGGGGAGCCCTCAGAGAATGCACCAGGATGCTTGGGTAGAAAGTACGTTTCCCTAGAACATTTGTGCCTTCCAATATCATTTTTAAAGAAGTAGAGGCTGTTTGATCTGAGTTAATGAGACAGCATGGCCTACCATGTTTAGGGCTTAATGCAGTTTTGTGGAATGATAAGAGGGGTGTGTTGATGCCTGTCAGTAAGAGCCTCCCTTTCTTGGTGAACTAGGCATTGGCTCTGTGCATTTATTAAAATGAAGCTGTGACTGCCACGGACACTTTTCCACTCTTCCTCCAGGGTCTACCTCTAGGAACATGTTCGCTTTGAAGAGGACGACTTCAGGCTGGCGTGATTCCATTCTTTGAAAGTGGCCACTGGGCTTTGGAATGACTGGAGATCAGCCTGACTCTCCTGGGAGGGTCAAGCTGGGCTGGGTCCCTTTTGGGAAGAAATGATTTTCCAGAGAAGCCAAGTGGATGTGGAGGGGCTTTCTTTCCACTCATCACAGAAACTGGAGAGTGTTCTAGCATTTCCACGGGGCCACTGGCTGATATCTGAACCCAAAGGGTATAGGAAGAGACTTAGTTGCTAAGCTGAAGTCCTAGTGCCTGGGGTCTCCATTTAGGATTGGTGGGTGGCCTCCTGTGTCTCAGGAGTGACAGCGGAGAGTCCTCACAAAAATCCTAGAAGTTAAGGGCTATTACTGGGTCTCCATGTCACAGTGAGGAAAGTGGGGCTCAGAGAGGCTGAGTAACTTTGCCCAAGGTCAACCAGCAAGGGCATGGCCAAGCCAAAGTAGACTGCCACCCCTTTCCTGCCTGTAGATATGAATTGTGGCTCATGTTTCACATCAGTGACCCAGAAGTCTGGGTTTTGCTTAACAGGTCTGGGTCACAGTGTTGAATGGTTGCTTTAGAAAATGCATTACAGTACACATGGACAGAATTTGCCTTCCAGAGGATATAGGAAGTAGTGCTGAGTGTCTTTGTTCTTGCCTGCACTTGGTCATATTTTCAGAATAGCCAGGGGTGAGAGTGGAGGGGCCATCAGGCAGCATAGGCACCATACCCCTGCCCCCTCTCCATGACTGTTTTGCTTTCCCCTCATGGACAGAGGGAGTCCACCGGGGCAGTTTGGTAACATCCACCCCACGCCCGCTCCTTTATTCTAACCTCTTAATGGTTATGGTACTGGCAGATGTTACCTCTGGCTTTTGATGTGGGATCCTCTTTTATTAGGCTGTATAGAGCACAGCTTTTAATACCAATGTGTCTTACACACGTGTTCCCAGAACACATTACAGTAGAAGGTGCTGGAAAGAAAAAAGATGCTAGCGATCTCAAACGCCTCCAAGTGCCTTTATGAGATGCAATCAACCATGTCTTAATTCCCTCTATCCATCATTAGTTGAGTGGGGAAAATATATGCAAAAGAAAATGGAAGCCGGGCGGCAAGGTAGTGAAGAGGTTTTACAAATTAGATTATTGGAGTATATGATTCCTCAGATAGAAAGATATTGTCCAAAGGGCCCTTTAATTATTATTCACTTCCTTTGGCGCACAAGAGAATATTGTCAGGGCCGCGAGAGCACTTCAGCGCCGTTGAATTAAAAGGATAACTGTCAGGCCCGGGGTTGCGTCTGCACTGGATGAACTTGGCTGCAGGGGAGGCTCCCGCTGAGCTGTGGGCTTTTGAAGGGAAGGACATTGGCTGATGCGGTGATCTCTGTCAGATGCCTCTTTTAAGGCTGGGTGATTGTCCCGAGACTTCTCCCTCTGCAGATAGCCTGGCTGCCCACCAGTCTCTGTCCTTAGCGGTACCCGTACACCTGAGTCACAGGGCCATCTTGGTGTAATGCTCAGCCTGAGCGATCCCACTCCTCTGCTTCCCCACTTTTAAAAAACATTGGCCCTGGGAGAGGAGGAAGAAGGAGGAATGAGGGAGGGGGCCACCTCAGGGTGAACAACTCAACTTTAATAGTCCTGGAAATAATTATAATAACACCAATAATACCAAAGAATGGTATTATTATAGATGGACTAGAAAATTCATATAATAGTACTGACAGTGTAAAAAGAAAGTTCACTACAGAAAAAGTTTCTATCTTAAACAGAATTGGAACCCAAGGATACATAGAAAAATATTACCATAAAAAGATAAACAAATGGAAGAGAAGTCTTTGGTGGAGGGGTGGGATGGGGGGAGGAAGTGCACAAGAGGGTAAGGGGGAACTTATGTGTGTAATTTACAACAAAATGCATATATGGAAATGTCACAATGAAAAGCATGTCAGAATGAATCACATTAAGGTGCACATTAAAAATTTCCAATAAAAAAATGGTGGAACCTCAGTCTGGAGCTAAAAAAGACAACAGCCACAAAGAGTAACTTGATTTCTGGTCTTTGACTTCCTCCTGCAGGTGAGGTCACCTACCTGGGGTTCCTGAAAACGAGATGCTCTGCTAGTACAAGGCTGCGGCTGTGGACATGTGGGCTCTCCTATCTAAAAGGTTTTAGGAATCAGCCTTCTGATAGAATGAGTTTCCAGCACGATACGGACATTTGGATTTTGACAAAATTTTTTTAAAAAAGAAAAGCATCCCCTAGAGGTTATCCCAGAGGGGTACTGGGAGAGAAAACCACCCTGTTGTTGCTAATGGGCCAAACCTTGTCTCTACCATGCCCTTGCTGCGTGACTTTGAGCAAGTTACTCAGACTCTCAAGTCCCACTTTCTTCATTGTGGCCGAGGGAGCCAATAACAGCACTTGTCTTCTAGGATTGTTATGAGGTTTAAAGGAAGTAGTCCACGCAAATCTGTGCATTATCTCTTTAAAAGTAAATGAAGGGCAAATATGAATTAATGTCATTAGGACAAAGAATAAATTCTATGTAAATTCAACCATTTCTTAAACTGTGTTCAGTGGATCAATCTGGATATTAATAGGTGCTCCAGAAAAGGAATAAAAATACTCACCTCCTCATTAGTGATACCAGGGTGGTGTCTCCTTAATGCAGAGTACCCAATGGGAAAACCAAAGTTGACACTTCAAAAAAAAAAAAAAAAGTCATTCCCTTAATAGGTACCAGCCAGGACCTTAGGGGACTTTGTTGAAGTTCATTTATGTTTACTAATTAGATTTTTAACTCTGCATTGCTGGGGAGGGAGGTGGATTCCTGCACTTTTTCAGATCATCTTTTGGGGACTCTGCCTTTTCCGGTGTGAATCTTCCAATGCTGGGAGAGACCTGCAAACCACCAAGCTCTCCTTTGAGGCCTCTCTCTTACTCTTGGGTTCATTGTGCAGAGTCCAGGGCACAGATGGGTAGCTCCTGCTACACAACAGGAAGGAGGGACTGGGAAAGAGGGAGAGAAAAAGATGCTGATGGGCATAATCTTGACTTACCCTTGGGCATAATAATTACCAGTGGGCACCTTGGCTTTGAAGGAATTCATGGCAGACTTATTATTAACTCTGAGAGAGGAGGTCAAGTGTGCGTGTAAAACCATTACTGTCCATGAGTTGGAGGTATAGTAACATGTTAGAGGTTTTAGCTGTCTTCCACTTTTTAGGGGGCTTTGGGAACAGTCATTGTTCACATACCAGTGTTAATAGTGGCATAGAATTAAAATGAAAAAGAATCTGGTCAGTTGTTTAAGGAGACGGAAGTATAAGCAAAACTGATTTAATGGTTACATAATGGATATATCAACGGACTTATTACTCTGTGCCCTGCTAACATGCATAAATAAAATACTATTTTAAAAAGTGCATGCTGGGGAGAGAAGAGACTGATCAATGATAAGCAACCAACAATAATCGCAATACCTGGAGATTTTATTGATCTGAAATGAGGTGCCTTTACCCCAGCTTTGTTCTTGATTTCAACAACCATATTTGCTGGCCCCCTGCACAGGTGAGTGCACATTTTCATATGTGGAGAGCTTTGCTTTACTCAAGATGAACTTTCTCCCTCCTTGGCTGGTGGGCTCCCTCTGCTTACTACCTGTCTGAGCATGATGTGGACAAAGAATCAGCTCTCTGCTGTCAGATGGGTGAGGTGTTGATCCACTGTATTTATCAAAAAAAAAAAAAAAATCCCAAATGACTTAGGGTAAAAGAGTAGAGGATGAGGAGGGACAGAAAATATCTACCCTTCTCCTGCCCCTATAGCCCCATAGCTTATCTATGATCTTGGCCTAACATCAAAAACAATGTTCTTTTTCTCCAAATTCCTAACTAATATATGTTCACAGTAAAAAATTTAGAAATACACACAGTGAAAATTGTAAAACTAAAAGCTTCTCTAATCTCAGTGCTCAGAGATGGTGACTCAACCCTTGGAAACATAGCACCGTCTTGTTTTCTATGTGTATGCATAAACACATAACCACACGTAGATTTCTTTTAAAAAATAAATCACTTGGTCTGGGGATGTAGCTCAGTAGTAGACCACTTGCTTAGCGTCCACAAGGCCCTGGGTTTAAACTCCAGCACCACAAATAAGTACATACATAAATAAAATAAAGGATAAACCATTAATAAAATCAAATGGATTACAATTTATATTCAGTTTAAGAACATGCATTTTTCCTTTACCAGATCAAGGGCTTACTTTTCCCAACATTCAAATCATTTTACAACTTGCGCTTTTCATCTATCATACATGGCTACAATTTCATATCACAAATATTACCTATAATGTCACTGTTCATGGTGAATAGCTGTCACCTGCATGGCAGTTCCCTTATTGTTGAATGTTTCTATTGTAGAATTCAACAAACTTTGGCTTTTTGAGGTTGACTATTGAAAAGTGTTACTGGACATTTCTATTTCTAGCTTTTGGATTTTCTGTTTTTCTATTTGACAGTTGTTTGCCCATTTGATTTGTAAAACCTGCTTATGTATTAAAGGTATAAACTGTTTTTAATCATATACATGGGAATAAATTTTTATTTAATGTTAGTAAAATATTTTTATTGTGAAACATAAGGCAAATAGAAAACTGCTCAAAACCAAAACCAAAAATATACAATGAAATCATAATCATGTTATGAATACCTATGTAACTACTATCCCAGGCATCTGAAAAGCTCCTTGTGTTCGTTTCTACTAACTAATCCCTTTTTCCTCAGCAGAAAGAAAAGAGAAAAAAAGAAAGAGAGCAAAACACTACTCTAAATTTATTGCATACTATCTTTTGCTTTGCTTTATAGTATATCATCTAAGCTTGTTGTTGTTAGATGCCTTCAAGTTGGTGTCTGACTCATAGTGACCCTACTTACAACAGGTGAAACAGTATTGTCAATGCTTCTCTGCTCTTCATAGGGTTTCAATGGTGGATTGGTTTTTCTGAGTGGGTTGCCAGGTCCGTCTCCCAAGCCTACAGCACCTGGTGTTCCCAGGTGGTCTCCCATCCAAGTATTAACCAGGCCCGACCCTGCTTAGCTTCCAAGATCTGACGGGATCCGATGCCACAGTGGTATGATTGCAGGCATTATGTAAGGAGGCATCCCTACATACTATGGTAGTTTTGTTAGCTTTTCAAAGTTTGTATAATTGGGAACATATGCTGAATTCTTTGGTGTTTGCTACCTATACTTATAGTTCATTACTATATTTTCCTTTCAAGGATTATTCCACCATATATTTTTCCATTAGTATTCTCTGGGTGGACATTTAGATAATTTCTAGGTTTTGATGCAATGAATGATATTGCCAGAATAAATATTCATATATATATATATATATATATATATATATATATAGTTGTTGTTGTTAGGTGCCGTCGAGTCGATATCTGACTCATAGTGACCCTCTGTACCACAGGGGAAACACTATTGTCAGTGCTTCTCTGCTGTGCATAGGGTTTTCAATGGCAGACTGATTTTTGGGAGGGGGTTGCCAGGTCCTTCTCCCAAGCCTACAGCTTCTGGTGTTCCCAGGCGGTCTCCCATCCAGGTACTAACCAGGCCCGACCCTGCTTAACTTCCGAGATCTGATGGGATCGGATGCCACAGGGCTATGGCTGCAGGCATACACACACACACACACACGTACAACACAGCAAGTTATCACCATAAAGCAAGTAAAATGAATTTTTTGATGTTTCTGTTCATATAACTTATGTTTATACTGTACTATAGTCTACTAAGTGTGCAGCAGAATTATACCTAAAAATAACAATTCACATACTTTAATTAAGAATCCTGTATTGCTAAAAAATGTTAATGATATACTGAACTATTAGAAAAATGGCACCCATAGATTGTTCCACGTGGGGTTGTCACAAACCTTCAATTTATAAATAGCACTATCTGTGAAGTAAGGGCAGCAAGTGAGGTATACCCGGAGACCCATCCCCTCCTGGCTTCTTTCTCTGGAGAGCGGAGGCCAAAACACAGATCGTACCAATTCTGCATTGTGACATGTCCCCCGAGCACTTTTTTTTAATGACTTAATCTGTGCTTCCTCTGAAGACTCTGTTTTCTGAGCATGCATGGCTGTGGGTGTGTCGGCTTAGCGTTTAAAATTCTTGTTCTTAGTTTTCAGCCCAGCTTGCACAGGTTGCTTCTGTGTCTGCATAGGTCGGTTGTTGGCCAATGATCGGGAAGATGCTATGCTCAGGCAAATTGGGCCTGCGAAGTGGGCACCCTCTGCGTGAGGCTTTGGATGTGGGTCCAGGAGGGCATCTTGTGTTCAGGTGGTTGCCAAGACTGCATTTCTGGTTGGGTCTTTCGAGTTTTCCCTGCCCACACCCAGATTCTCTAGGCTGCCAAAGAGGCGTAGGTAGTTGATGTGGTTCTTCCATGATGTTCTCATTAAACTTCTGTGGCTCCGCCACTCATCCCAACCGGGACAGCTTCACATTGGTGGAGCTGGGCTGTGTGTTTCCCCCAACTCATTTTCTACTGAGTTTGCAATTTTTACTTACTGCACCGCCAGGCGCATAATTTCCCTTCACTCCGAAGGAGGTCAGCCCCCTCCAGCAGGAAAGATGCTACGTTCACAGACAGCCTTGTTCTGAGGGTGCTAGCCTGCCCACAACACTGGGAAAGGAGGTGGGGGAAGCCTCAGCAGGAAGGCCACTGACTCCCACAGTTCTTACCCAATGTTCTAGCAGTTTCTCACAAAGCCTTCCATTTTGTTGTTTGCCTTGGGTTGATGTTATGGACTGTTTATATCCTCTCAAAATTCATGGGTTCACACCCAAATCTCAATGGGATGTGACTGACAGGAGAATCCTTTTGGGTGACAAACAGGTCATGAGGATGAGGTCCTCATGAGTGGGATTAGTGCCCTCATGAAAGAGACTCTAAAGAGATCATCTCACCACGTGAAGTCATGATGAGAAGTTTTCAGGCTGCAAAACAGGAAGTGAGTCCTCGCCAGATCCTGACTATGCTGGCACTCTGACCTCAGCCTTCCGGTGTCCGGATCTGTGAGGTAAAAACCTCTGTTGTTTATAACCCAGTTAGACTATGGTAATTTGTTATAACTGCCTGAATGGACAGAGGTAGTCAATTTCCACAGCTCTGAAAGTTTATTTATGACCATTTTACCACATCTTATATTTGTTTTATGGGGAGAAGCATTGCTGGTCTCTTCTCTCCACTGTGGCTGGAAATCCTACTGCCATGATAATTACTTTTAAGTTTGAGGTTTTCATATTTACATAGTTGAATATATTAATGTTTTCGACAGGGTTCTGCCATTAATGCCACATTTAGCCTGTTTCATCTCAAGATTATTTTGCGATTAGAAAAAAAAATCTACTCTGTAAAATAAAAATTATTATAAGAATTATATGAAGATTTATTATTTTATAATATAACAACTTTGTGGCTTAATTTTCCATTCACATTTTTAGTCATTTCGAATGTACTTCCTTCATTGTAATAAGTCAGACTCTAGCTTATTTTTACTCCTTGTTAGCTAGCTGTCTCATACCAGTGGTCGAATAATGCCTTTGTTCCTACTGATTCAAAAAGCAACTTTTTGAATATTTGAGTGATATGTTTGCTTACTTGACTTTTTATTCTATTCTATGATATTGTTTCTTTCTTTTTAGAATAAGTAGAAAAATAAATAAATAAATAAAACAATTCTTTTTCCAAACAAATACACACACAAAAAAGAATTCACTCTTCTTTGAGAATGCTACACTGTCTTCATTATTATACTTTTGGAATGCATTTTAATATGGAGCACGACAAGACCCTCTCTCCTGCCTTTTTACTTCCTGAATCATACAATAAACTTACTTTCCCACACGACATAGTTGGAATTCATTCAACACTCATTCATTCTCACATCCTGCCAATCTTCACTGAGCTCGCAGGGTGCTCCAGGCACTAGTGGTTGGGGATTCAACAGTGTGCAGTCCAGGCCTCGTTCCTGTGTGGCTGAAAATGGCCTTCCAGGATAGAGGTAGCAGAGAAAGACAAGCGCACAATTTAGTAAAGTATCTGGTGATCTGAACAAGTGGTTTGAAGCCAATAATTGGAGTTAGCTCAGGTGGTAGATTGGGAGAAGGACCTGGCAACCCCCTCCCAAAAATCAATCTGCCATTGAAAACCCTATGAACAGCAGAGAAGCACTGACAATAGTGTTTCCCCTGTTGTACAGAGGGTCGCTATGAGTCGGATACCGACTCGAAGGCACCTAACAACAACAACAACAGGTGGTAGAGTGCTGCTCTGTGCATTCTGAGGCCCTGGGTTCCATCCTCAGCACAGCAAAAATGGGAGAAGACCTGGCAGCCCACTCCCAAAACAATCCCCAACTAAACAACCACTGGAAACCCTGTGAATAGCAGAGAAGCACTGACGCAGTGCCGGGCATGGTACAGTGTTGGGGAGTGTTTCATTCAGTTGTACATTGGGTAGTTACGAGTCAGATCCAACTCCATGGCACCTAACAACAGTAGGAGGAAGGCTGGCCTCTTCCGTCTGGGCTGGAGCATGTGCTCCTGGAGTGGCGCATTAAACCCTGGGCGTTGCTGTTGGAGAGAGGCCTTTCCAGCCCAAGAGTGTCATTGGAGGCTCATGAGGCTGCCTCAGGCCTTGTAGACACGTGTCAAGATGTGGGGAAGGAGACTTTGGGCCTGGGGCGAGGCACCAAACAACGGTGCTGGGGCTGATGGGTAGCGTTTTGCTGTGGGTAGGAGCCTTGCGTATGGGAACAGGTATAGATCCTGATTATTTAGGAGCCGCTTAAAACTCTCCCATGGCCTTCCAACACCTTTGGGGTGGAGTTCACCCCCTTTTATTTACGTGTGCAGGCGGATCGGGTCTGACCTGGCCTTTGATTGGGCCCTGTATTCTACCAGCAGCCCCTCTCTCCCTAGCTCTGGCCACAGTGTCCCTCTCTCTGGTCCCACCTTGTGCCAAGTTCCTCTGCCCCTGCTGTTCCCTCTGCCTGGATGCTGCCCTCCAGCTCCTTGGATGGGTGTGGATGGCTTCCACAGCGTCCCCTCCCCAGAGAGAGTGTACCTGGTCCCCAGTCTGAAGAATGCCACTCACGGTGGCCACTCACCTGGTCACCTGCTCTGCCTCCAGGACTGTCGTCTGCAGCGGCAGTGATCTGCCTGGCTCATGGACACACTTGCTTCTGGTCTCTGTGGGTGGCTGGAGTGTGGACTGAGAGCCTGCCTTGCTCACAGACGCGTCCCTCGCACCCAGCCCACCTGACACCCACTTTCCTCTCTGTGGCATGGAGGGGCCTTTCCTTTTGTCCTCTTCTATCTGTACCTGAACAGCCTGGCCAGTTCTCAATGACCTCTAAGGTGGACCCCTCTTTGTTTCTATTTATTTGTTTGTTTTGGTGCTAGAGATAGAGCCCAGAGTCCTACACACACTAAGGATGCTGTTGCCCAGTGGGCTGTACCTCCAGTGCCTTTTTATTCTTTTTTTTTTTTTTTTTTTTGTGGTACTGGGGGTTGAACCCAGGGCCTCGCGCCTGCATGCTCTGCAAGTGCTGGACCACTGAGCTGCACCTCAGCCCATTTTTTTTACTTTTTGAGACAGGGTCTCGCTAAGTTACGCAGACTGCCTCTGGTCTCGAACTTGTGATCCTCCCACCTCCGCCTCCTGAGCTGCTGGGATTACAGGTGTGCGCCACCATGCCTGGCCTTTTTATTCTTTATGTTGAGGGAGGGTCTTGCTAAGCTGTGCGGGCTGCCTCTAGCCTCAAACTTGCGATCCTCCTGCCTCTGCCTCCTGAGTGGCTGGGATGACAGCTGTGTGCCCTGGCATGAGGCAGAACATGCCACACAGAGCAGGTCGGGTTCAATATTCCTGAGGGCACTGACACCAGTGCCAGTGTGTCCCTGACCTACTGTAAGTCCCCAGGACCCAAGACCACAGGTAAACCTGCTCTGACTCCTCAGGGCAGCTACCATCAGACTGAATGAATTCTTTAGCCAAAGGTGTCTGACTCTCTGAGGGTTACTTACGCTGGCCAGCAATATTTAATATTCTAAAGTTATAAGACAACCAATGATTTTGGCTAGTTGCTTGGAATTTATTATACAAAAATTTAATTTGTGCAAAAAGGAAACATATTGATCCTGTCCTCCAAGGGTCTTGGGCTATAATAAGTGAAATGGGACAATGATAAAACACAGTTCAGAAAGCTTACCACTGAGAGCGCTAAGGGCTTCTGCTATTGTTAGAGCCAAGAGTCCTCAGCTGATAGGCAGCCCTTGTTCTATGCCAGTGTTCTTCAAGATGCCCATGTAAGTCAACATTTTAAACCCGGATCAACATGAGTAATGTGCAGTATTTTTTCATAACCAGAGATATCAGGGAAGAAAACAGAAATCACTGTTGATACCTGTAGTAGGAAGAGATTGAACACAGCTAATGGGAGGCCTCTGAAAACCTGGCACAGTCTGGATGGGTGAAGACCAAGGAAATAGCTGTGGCTCTCCGGATCTCACTGGCTTTCGGAGATATAAGACTGTGCTGGAAACTGCCAGCGATGGCAACAGCTGTCCCTAGCACATGGCTGGGTACTGTGCAGGCTACAAAAGTTCATTCTGCAGAGCCTGCGCACCTGCCAATGCTGTAACAGGAAGAGCGAAAAGGCTGTGCCTTCTAACTTCTGGGCAGGTGCCATGCCTTGGCACACTCTGAGAGGTTCCTGAAAATGCAGTTTCTGGATTTCTAGCCCCCGTGATGTTAGGAGAACATAGAGGAGGGAGTGGTGATGCTGAGTTGCCAACAGAGAGCATGGAGTCCACAAAGTTCTAGGAACTCCATAAGGATCCAGCATGTTTTGTTACAGAGAATGCAGTCAGCCCCAGTGATCACTGGCCTCACCGATGACAAAATGCTCAGTAATTCCTCTGATCTCATAACTGTGCAAAATAAATGCCAAGGAAGCCAGTGTCGACCCCACTGAAGCATTATGGGAACTGAAACTCAAAGAGGGTCTGTGATCCCTTAAAGGAGGCAGAGCTAGAAGCAGAGTGTGGGTCCTCTGGCTTCAGTCTTAGACTTGCTCCTTGGCCCCATGGACCCTAGATAACCATGACCTTAGGAGAAAAAGCAGTAGCCGAAGAAAGAGGGAGGAGTGGTGGGGGTGAGAGACAGGACTGGGCAGAGACGATGGGGCTGTGGAAAGTGGCCTCCACTTTTCTGATGGCAATTGGAAATGGGTTAGTTACTTTTACATGTTGGGTGCCATTGAGGTGGGTCTGATTCATAATGACCCTATGTACAGCAGAATGAAACACTCCCCAACACTGTGCAATGCCTGGCACCATGTCAGTGCTTCTCTGCTATTCATAGGGTTTTCAATGGCTGATTGTTTCAGGAGTGGGCTGCTCGGTCCTTCTCCCTAGTCTGTCTTAGTCTGGAAGCTCAGCTGAAACCCGTCCACCATGGTGGCCCTGCTGGTATCTGAAATGCTGGTGGCACAGCTTTCAGCATCACAGCAACACGCAAGCCCCCACAGCACAACAAGCTGATGGGCACGTGGGGGTTATTTTTACATAGCTGTGAGTAAATACTTAACTGCACAATCTAAGAGCTGACGGTTTCAGAAATGTCAGTCCATCCTGGCGGGAAGCATGTGGCAGATCGGAGAAGTTCACATCATGGCAGCCACGAAGCAGAGAAAAGGGGGTGCAGGAAGGAGCCAGGGCACCTACAGTCCCAAGGACATGCCTCCAGGGACCCACTTTCCAACGAGGCCCCCCTCTAACCTGTCACCACCTCCCCATAAGGCCACTAAATTATGAATCTATCAAGGGATTAGTCATCCCTGGAAATAGCCTCACAGACACCCCCAGAGATGTGCTTTACCAATCTCCTAGGGCCTCTCAATCCAGCCAAGCTGACAGTGAAGATCAACCATTCACAGGGAGTTCCAGAGACAGTGACTTTCAAGTGAAGCAGGTTTGGCAACCCTGTAAAGGTTTAGGAGTGTTATCTGGACCTGTCCTTGTGCGTGCGTGCATGTGTGCGTGCGTGTGTGTGTGTGTGTGTGTGTGTGCAGCGAAATCAGCATAGCATAGTTTTCAGCGTCACAGCAACACCCAAGACCCCGCAGCAAGCTGACAGAAACGTGGGGGAAGCAAGCTTTAGCTTACTTATAATATCTTTGACAATGCAAATGCCACCTAAATAGTTACTATACTTATTTTTTAATGATAAGAAAAAAGTCCGTACACGTTCAGTTCAGATGCAAGATTTCTTTTCCTGAATACAGACTGTATTTTCAGTCTGAGATTGGTTGACTCTGTGGATATAGAATGTACAGAAAACGACAACTGTATTTAAGTAATGTGTCAATAAGCAAAATATAATCACACAGGGATTTTTCCTTCTCTTCTCTCCTTCCTTCACTCCTTCCCCCTTCATCTCTCCCTCCTTCTCTTTGCTGTTCCCTTCCCTCCCTTGCCTTCCTCCTTCCATCTGTTCCTTCTCTGTCTCTCTTGCTTTCTGCCTGCCGTTTGCTCATTTTCTTTGAAGCAAAGAGAAGAAAGATGTTCCTTTCAACCTCAACAGATAGGGTTTCAGCCACACACCCAGCTAGGTTTTCAATTGCTCCTCACACTTCATATAGCAGCTGCCTGGGAAATAAAACATCTTCCATTTAGATAAATAAGTGAAAAAAATTCAGAAAATTAATAACCAGAAAGATACACTCATTTTATCACAATATTTCTGGAACTAAACAAAGCACAGGCTCCATAAAAGCCAGGTCCATGTGGGAGAAACATGGAGAAGACTCAGGAAGGTCTGCAGGGGCCAGCGTGGCAGGAAACGGGCTGGTGTCTGGGGGTCCAGGCTGGGAGCTGTCCCCTCCCTTACCAGCTTCCCAGTGAGGGCTCTGCCATCACCCCCAGCAAGGTTCAAGTGCAGCATGGCCTGAGCTGGGCCTCGGGCAGAGTCAGCCCTGGGACTACCAGGACCCTACCCCACCAGTCGGGAACTGCATTCCCCTGAAATGCAGCCTCGCAAGTTTGCTCTAGCTCAGAAGCCTCCGGAGGCTCTGGCGACAGGCAAGTCCCGCCACCCACTGGCCAAGGCCCTCCTCGCCTGATTCTGGCGTTGCTTCCCAGCTCCGTCTTCTGCTTTCAATGCCTCAGCGACATTCATGAGTGTTTGTTCTATACCTGGTCCGTGGACAGCAATTCACACATGTGGACCACTTCATCCTCACAACAGCCCTGAGGACAAAAACTAGGCAGGAAGGGTGTCCGGTGTCAGCTGATGATGGCCAACCTGAGCTCCAAACACAAGCAGTGAGCATCTACTGGGATAGGGTCACAGGCTTCACATGAAGGGAAATGCTGAGTTATAAATGGGGGACTCTCAGAATGCTATTTATAACACTGAGGTATCTTGGAAATGAGTTCTCTTAATATGCTGTTGTTAGGTGCCATTGAGTCAGTGTCTGACTCACAGCAACACTATGTACAGCAGATGAAACACTATTGTCAGTGCTTCTCTGCTATTCATAGGGTTTTCAATGGCAGATTGATTGTTGGGAGTGGGTTTTTAGGTCCTTCTCCCAAGCCTACAGAGCCTGGTGTTCCCAGGCAGCCTCCCATCCTAGCACTAACCAGGCTTAGCTTCTGAGGTCTGATGGGATGGGACACCACAGTGGCACGGCTGCAAACCTCTTAATAAGAGGACACTTTTAATGCCCTAAATTTAAATTGTTGAAAAGTAAAGTTGTTACATTGAAGATGAAGGTGTATGTGATTTGTACCAGGGTATTTTCAATCGCATCATATGGTTGTGAAAGCTAGACAGTGAATAAGGGAGACAGGAGAAGAATTGATGCTTTTGAACTGTGGTGTTGGAACTAATATTGTGTATACCATGGACTGCCAAAAGAACCAACAGATCCATCCTAGAAGAAGTGCAACCAGAGTGCTCCTTGGAAGCAAGGAAGGCTAGACTGCACCTTACCTATTTTGGACATGTATCAGGAGGAACCGATCCCTGGAGAAGGACATCGTGTTTGGGAGAGTGGCAGGTCAAGGACAAAAAGGAAGATCCTCAGCTAGATGGATTGACACAGTGACTGCAACAATAGGATTAAACATAAAAAAGATTGTGTACATGGTACAGTGCTGGAGAGTGTTTTGTTCTGTTGTACATAGGGTGGTTATGAGTCGGACCTGACTCAATGGCAAATAAAAATAATAATAAGAAGAATAAGAATAACAGTCCATTTGCCCCCAGGTGTATGGGCCAGGAAAGCCTTCCGGTGAACAGTGGCGTGATGAGTTCTATATTAGTCATTTTTCGTCACTGTGACAAAATGCCTGGCTGAAACACTTAAGGGAGGAAGGATTTACTTTGACTCCTGGGTTCAGAGGTTTCCGTCCAGGCTCACTTGGCCCCGTCGCCATGGACTCGTGCTGAGGCAGAGCATCATGGTGGAGGGTGGGGAGCAGAGCAGACCTTCTCACCTCATGGTGGCCAGGACACAGAGAGACAGACAGGAAGGGGGCTGGGGACAGGACACACCCTTCAGCGTCACACCCCGAGTGACCCGAGTGACCGAGTGACCCGCTTCCTGCGCCTGGCCCCCCTCCTGGAAGCCGGCAGCTGTGAGCTCAGCAGGGGTGAATGCTGCCACAGAGCTGCCCTCGAGGCGGGGCGGGAGGCTCATCCTCCAGTCCACACTGCAATCAGTGTTTGTCAGAGTGTCCGCAGCACACAGCACCCCATAGCCGACTGTCCCAGGGCATGGCTAGGGAGACGGGTGAGGACTTGCCACTCAGTGAAAACCCTCAGAGTTGAGACCCTGCACTCAGCCATGTATGACGGCTTTGGGTGAGTTACCCAGCTTTCCATCTCTATAACAAATACCAAGATAACCCACCTAGAAGAGCAAACATTCATTTTGGCTCACAGTTTTTAGAGATTCCCAGTCCATGACTAGGTGGACCTGTTGCTTCTAGGGAAGAAGGACCCAGCAGACCACTCCCAAAACAATTACCCCTTGGAAACCCTAGGAGTAGCCCAGAAGCACTGCCAGATACAGTGCTGGAAAATGAGCCCCGCCCCCCAGGCTGGAAGTCATTCAAGAAATGACCAGGGAAGAGTTGCCTCCTCAAAGTAGAGTTGACTTGAATGATGGGAATGGAGTAAAGCCTCTGGGACCTCCATTTGCCCATGTGGCACGACACAAAATTACAAGAAACAGTGGGTGCAACAATGGGCTCAAACATGGAAAGCTCATGGGCATGGCACAGTGTTGGGAATGTTTCATTCTCCTGCACTTAAGGTTGCTATGGGTTGAATCTGACTCAGCACCAACTAACAACAACAACAACAACAATTGCTTGTAGGATTGTGGCATTGCTGCTGGATATCAAGGTGGAAGCACAGGGTCAAGGACACCTGTACCCATCACGGTGGGAAGTGAAAAAGACGAAGACGTGAGGACTGGGCTCCCACAATCCCCTTCAAGCCCACGCCTGCCTGACCGGAAGACCTCCCTCTGGCCATCATCTCTTTAAATTTCCACACCCCCAATTCTCTACTCTGGGGAACATGTGGGCCTATGGGGGAGGGGATATCACATCCAAACTGTAGCACTGGGTAATGCATGACCCCCATCTCAGAGCGGACGGTAGGATGCGTGCACCCCACCTTTGGTAGAAGAAGAATCCCCAAAAGTGAGAAGTAAGGAGAAACCCAAGCCTCAGGCCTTCCATGACAGATCTCCCGTGGAGTGGGCTCCCATCTGGCAGGGAAGGAGAGCTTGGAGAAGCCTTGGACCTGGGAAGACGGGGTCCAGGCCTGCTGCTCAGGTGACCAGAGGTATTCCCTGCAGACAGAAGGCTACAGGTGGCCTCCCCTCTGGGGAGCGGCACAGGACGGAAACTGTACTTCCTCTCCAGTAGCACGGGGGGTGGACTTGCTCAGAGAGGCCCCAGGGGGCCTGTGAGCTGTGGCCAGCCCGCTCCGCAGAAAGCCTTTGAGGACAGGCGTGCATGGAGAGGTAGAGGCGAGGCGGCTCCTCAGCGGAGAGGTGGTGAGGGCCCGAGCCTGAGGGCACAGGGCTCAGAATGACAGGCAGATGCCCAGTGCCTTCAGGCTGAGTAAACGGAGTGTGTACTGTCTGCAGCTGGAACGCCTGCGATGGAGGAGAAGGTGGCAGGAGGAAATAAGCCCTAGAGATTGGAGCATTGAATGCCTGCGGCTTTGGTGAGGGGCGAGGTGGGATTCTGCTGTCCAGAGGCAGGGTCAGGGTGAGGACCAGCCTGAAGGATCAACGTGTAGGCTGACTCGGCACTGTGAAGACAGATCTGTTACCTGCATTCTGCAGATGAGGAAGGCAGGCCGCAGCGAGGTTAGTCACGGGCCTCCATGGAGGGTGTCCTGCAGTTGCTGGGTGGCGATGTTAGCCATTAAGCTGGAGTCTGGCTGACTCTTACTCTGTTCTTCTTCACCACTGGACTGCTGTGTGTTTGCATAGTACTATTGCCCGTGTGGATGGGACAAGGACCTGCCAACCCACTCCCGAAACAATCCCAAAACTCTGCCATCAAAAACTCTACGAATAGCAGAGAGGCACTGACATAGTGCTGGGCATGGCACGGTGTCGGGGAGGGTTTTGTTCTGTTGTACACAGGGTCGCTATAAGTCACACCTGACTCGATGGCACCTAACAACAATATTGCCCCATGTGGAACAGGCCATCCCACTCCCTGTCTTGAGGCCACAGCCTTTGTTTATGATTTTTGTTTATAGAGGGATCCATAAACAAACTGTCAATATATGTTGTGAAGCCTTTTTTTCTTCTTTTCCTCCCTTCCTACTTTCCTTCCTTCCTTCCTCCCTCCCTCCCTCCTTTCTCTCTCTCTCTTTCTCTTTCTTTCTTTCTCCTTTCTTTTCTCCTTTCTTTTCTTTCTCCTTTCTCCTTTTTTCTTTCTCCTTTCTTTTCTTTCTTTCTTTTCTTTCTCTCTCTCTCTCTTTCTTTCCTTTTCTTTCTTTTTTTTTTTTTTTTGAGTACTGGGAAATTGATTGAACTCAGGGCCTTGGTGCATGCTAGGCATGTGCTCTACCACTGAGCTACACATTTAGCCGGCTTTTAATTTTTTAATTTTCAAAGTCTTGTTAAGTTGTATGGGCTGCTTATGGTTTCAAACTCACAATCCTTCTGCTTCTGCCTCTTGAGCCACTGGGATTACAGGTGTGGGAGTTAAGCTCAGTGGGTAGAGCACTGCTCTACACTCCCTAAAGACCCAGATTGGAGCCCCAGCACCCCAAAAACTGAACAAGGATGTGGCAATCCACTCCCAAAGCAATCTCAAAACAATCAGCCATTGAAAACCCTATGAGGGTCGCTATGAGTCGACTTGACTTGAGAGCACCTAACAACACCAACCACAGCACCCGGCTTATAATTATAATGTCCTTTTTTTTTTTTTTTGGCAGTACTTGAGGGTTGAACCCAGGGCCTTGTGCATGCTTTGCAAGCACTCTGCCTGTACCCTCAGCCTATTTTTTAAAAAAATTTTTATCTTAAGACAGGGTCTCACTAAATTACACAGGCTGCCTCTGGCATGAGCCAGACATGACTCGATAGCACCCAACAACAACAGACAGCTGGTAAAGGACTATGTCTGGGAGTCTCTGCAGGAGGCCGTCTGTGACCTGGGGGGCTGAGAGGGGCCAGCTGGGGGCCAGAGAGAACAGAAAGGCAGGGGAGAGGCAACTTGGTCTCTGCCCCGGAGTTGGGACCTTTCTTCTCCTGCCCTTGGTGTGAGAAGCTCAGGTTCTCCAACCCTTGCCATTGGCCTGGGAGTCACGTCATTGGCTTCCCTGGTTCTGAGGCTGTTGAATTTGGGCTGAGCCACGCTACCAGCACCCTTGGGTCTCCAGCTTGCTGATGTCTGTCATGAACTTCCAAGGCTCAGTAACTGCAGGGACAAATTCCCCAAATTTCCCTGCCCCCCAACCTATCATCTATCTATCATCTATCTATACATCATCTAACCATCTATCTATCTATAATCTATCATCTATCTAATATCTATCACCTGTGTATCACTTACCTATTGTCTATCTATCTGTCATTTACCTATTATCTGTCTGTCTGTCTGTCTATCTATGCTAGGCACACATTTCATTGTTATTACGAAGTCCCTAACATAAACCAGGGGAAGCTTGACACTGGCTCACAGTTTCCGAGGGTCCCTTCCCCTGAGGCCATAGTCTTTGGCTCTGTTAATCCTGGTCTGTGGTGGGGCAGAGTGCCATGGCAGGGGGGAGCAGGTGGTAAAGGCTGCTCACCTCTTGGTGGACAGGAAGTGGGGAGACAGGAGGCGACCAGGGACTACATATGATGTTCAAAGGCCTTCTCCCAGAGGTCTGCTTCCTCCAGCCAGGGTCCAGCTCCTGAAGTTTCCAGACCCCCCAACAGCACCACAGCTGGGACCAGACTTTCAACACCTGGGCCTGTGAGGACATGTCTTACTCAACCTGTAATTCTATCATTCATCTGTCTGTCTGTCTGTCTGTCTATCTATCTATCTATCTATCTATCTATCATCTATCAATGTATCTTCTATCATCTATCTATCACTTATCATCTGTTTAGCTCTATCAATCATCTATCATCTATTTAGCTCTATCTATCTGGCAATCCACTCCCAAGGCAATCCTGAAACAGTCAGCCATTGAAAACCCTACAAGGGTTGCTATGAGTCGGATACCGACTTGACGGCACCTAACAACAACAACATCTATCTATCTATCTATCTATCTATCTATCTATCTATCTACCCACCCACTTACCTGTTCCCACCTGTGCCAGTGGGCCCCTCTCTCTGAAGAACCCAGAGCAGTCACAGCAGGTACCGCCAATTGCAATGGTTCTTTAAGTGCAATCCCAGAACTGCAGTCCAACCTCACTTGGGAACTTGGTGAATATAAGCTCCTGGGCTGCACCAACCCCTGCACCTCCTGACTGAGAACCTCTGGGGTGTGTGTGCATGAGGTTCTAACGAGCTTTCCAGGTGAGGATTTGCAAATCATCCACCAGCTGGAAGGCCAAGCATTTTCCTCTGCTTCCCCTAGGGCCCGCAGCCCCTTCCTGTCTGTGGACAGGGGCAGGTGGGTCAGCGGGGGCCAGGAGGGAGGGCATCGCTGGAAGACACCCTGGTGAGTAGCTGTGGGTCAATGCGGGAGCTCTTGCGGGGTCAATAACATGGCCACTGAGCAAATATGATGCTCGATCTCCTTTGCACCGGCCAGTGGCAGGTGAGGGGACTAAGCTGCAGAGAACATGACTGCCCTGGTTTGCTTCATTTTCTCTTCCTTCGCGTGGACTGTGAAGCAAGGGAAGGGGTCAGTCTCCACACTGGTGGTCAGGGACGTCCCCGCTCGAAAATACAGACACAACGTTACTTGGTATTGGAGACATTCATCTTGTAGGAAGTAAAGGGGTCCCCAATTCAGAGGGCTCCAAGATGTGGACCCAGAAACCAGTGTTTAAGGTAAGACATAAACAAGAAACACAGACTTCTCTTGGTTTATTCTTCGTTTATTCCTCTCCTAAAAAACCCAATGTTTCATTTTGGAATTACTTGAGATTTATGGAAAACTGGCACAGATAATAAATACCAAATGTTCCCAAGCACGGACCCTTCCCCTACTTTCCCTAACCTTAGGAACTTCTTTTACCAGGAGGCATCTGTCACAACTAAGATACCACAATGATATATTATTGTTAGCAAACACCAGATTTTATTTGAAATTCATTTGTTTTCCCCCTAATTCCCTTTTTCTATTTCAGGATCCAGTTCAAGATATCGCATGAAATTTAATCGTCGTGACTCCTGGGTCTTCTTTTGCCTGTGATGATGGCTTCTTATCTTTTCCAAGACCTTCAGTTTCCCTCAGCCAGGTAGGCAGAACATGCTTTTTACTTTTAATGGAATTAGGAAGTAGGTCTGCAATAACCCCATGGTTTCTTTTTTATTTTGCAAAGGATGGTATATTTTCACATGGGATCTCCTAATTTTTAAATGTTGGTCATTGCAAGTGAAGCATCCATAATCCAAACACCCAAACGCTGAAATGCTTCAAAATCCAAAACTTGGGGGCCACCATCATGCCCCAAAGTAGATCATTCTACACCCTGAGACTCTCTTTCATACACAACTAATTTAAAATATTGTATAAAACTGTCTTCAGGCTATGTGTGTGGTGTGTATGTGAAATATAAATGAATCTCATGTTTAGCTACGACTCCCACCCTTCAGATTCCATATTAAGTACATACACATTATGGTTGGAGTATGAAATGTTCCCCATGCTCATGTGTTGAAGGCTTGGTCTCCAACTGGTGGTGCCATCTTGGGAGGTTCTGGAAAGTTCAGGAGGTGGAGCCTGGCTGGAGGAAGTGGGTCAGTGGGGTTATACCTCGTCCAGAATCCCTTCCTCATTTTCTGCTTCCTGTCCACCATGAAGTGAAGGACTTCCTCTGCCACACACTCCTGCTACCATGATGTTGTGCCCAAGCATGTGGTGCCAAGCAACCAAGGGCTGAGCGCTTGGAAACCATGAGCAAAATAAGCCCTTCCTCCCTTAAGTTGCTTTTCCCACGTATTTGGTCATAGTGATGGTAAGATGGACAAAGCAAATGTTCCAAAATTTGAAAAACTCTGAAAATACAAAACGCTTCTGGTCCTAAGCATTTGGGTAAGCGATTGGTACTCAAAGTGTAGATTTTGAATGCCGGTAAGTACGAGGCAGCACCCTGCCAACTCTGATGGGTCCCATTCACACCCCACTTATGGCCTTCCCTCTAAGTTAGGCACAGCAGGCAATGATTAAACTTTTTAAAACCACATGCTCTGTGCATGTCAGATTAAAGGCATCTGCAGGCCTTACCTAGCCACATGACCTTGGCCTGTGTGAGTCAGAGAGGGAGGGTATTTACTGGAATCCCAGGACAATGCATTTGAAAGGAGCAAAATTTTGGTTTTTGTATAGTTTCATTTCTGGTCTGACTACTATTTACTGTTTAATTACATTGTTTGATCTGTAGCCATTTTCCCATGAATTCCCAGCTTTTTCTGACCTTGGCAACCTCAGACAGGAAATATTCTGATGAGATTCTTTTCCCCAGACACAGACTGAGTAGATCGTTGTCTGCTGGGGTTTATGTTGTTGTTCTTAGGTGCCGTCGAGTCGGGTCCAACTCACAGAGACCCTATGTACAACAGAACGAAACACTCCCTGACATTGTGCCATGCCTGGCACTATGTCAGTACTTCTCTGCTATTCTTAGGGTTTTTGATGATGGCTAACTGTTTTGGGAATGGGCTGCTGAGTCCTTCTCCCAAGCCTGCAGCACCTGGTATTTCCAGGTGGTCTCCTATCCACGGACTAACCAGGCCTGACCCTGCTTAGCTTCTGAGGTCAGATGGGATCTGATGCCAGGGCGGTGTGGCTGCATATATCAGGTTTATAACAAACTTCAATCCCAAATGGCAGGAGTCTGTTGGGGAAACAGTTCCATCTATAACTAGCCTAGGAGAGACTTCCTTTTAGAAAATACCAACAACGCGTTAGTGGCACGTTCTGGAGCAGCTGGTCTGGTAGGGTCAGTCTCTCTAATCAGCACTAGTTGAGTGAACATCCCATAGTACTGACCACCTGTCAGTACTCCCTGTTTACAACGGCACTAGGAATGTGGCCTGGAAGACTTTCACCTTCAACCATTGTCATTGTCTCCCTTTGCTGGATCAGGACATTGAGGCACAGGGACATTAGCAAGTCGCTTGCCCCAGATCATGTAGCCACCTAGCATTGGGCCCCAAGATGAGTCAGGACCTGGCTCCCGGCCTCTATGCTCTGCAGGGGTCTTGTGGTAGTGAGGCCCACCTGGGAGAACATGTGTTTGTGGTTTGGCAGAAGGTGGAGGGTTAGTAGGATTTGTAGGGTATTTGTGCTGTTCCCTGGATTTTTTGTGTGTTTGGTACTCCTAGGGGGTTGAGCCCAGGTCCTGGTGCATGCTAGGCAAGTGCTCTCCCACCGGTCCTCTCCCCAGGTCCTTTTATATATTTTTTTTTTTAATTTTGAGACACGGTCTTGTTAAGCTGCACAGACTGTCTTTGGCCCTGCCTGGGCGATCTTCCTGCCTCAGCCTCCCTAGCCGCTAGGATTCCAGCAACATACCTAATTAAGCCTGCTCCCGGGTTTGGTTGCACGGCACCCAAGTGCAGCTTTTGGAGTTCAAATTGGTGACTGCCTTAGACCCCAGCCATGTCAGCTGCAGTACAGAGGAAACGGCCAGGCTCCCTGATTCCCTGAGCAGCCAGCTTCCAGAAGGCTGGTTCTGCACACTGGCTCATCGCCGTTCCCGTTGTAACTTCTCGGGGTGGAAGCTGAGAGAAAGCCTTTGTGTTAGTTCGCAGAGCTGCCACATGACACCTCCCAGCGGGATTCTGGGACCGGCTGAAAACCCCCAGCTGCCGCGGAGGACAGACAAGATCCCCATGCAGGATTCGCTCTGCGGCGTTCAAGGTGACGTTTGGTCGGTTGTGCGATGCCCTGTGTGGCTTGGGGATACTTCACAGCTGAAGTCACACTTCTCGCCCCGTGGCATGCTGTAGACAGGTTACAGTTGCTTCCCCCCCTTATCTACATAAACGACATAACTTCACCAGAAAATTGAAAACGTGCACTCTGTCCCATCAGCTAAGGCTGCCAGATAAGGCCGTTCCCTCTCCTGCATCCTATGAAGGATGCAAATGGCTTTTGGCTTTGGAGGGGTTTTTTTTTTTTTTTTCTTTTTTCTCTTTTGCCAGGCACAACAGTAAAAGATCAGAGTGGTAACATTTTTAACCTTATCTATCATACTGAAACATTTTTTCTGCCTCCAATAAAACATGTCAGAGTCGATTACGGACATTTTTCAATGAGGTATAATTCACAGATTTTAGTAGCAAATCCAAGAGCGGTGGAGTATTAAAGAGGCTGTGGATGCTTAATTACAGATACATTACCATCCTGCTTTTCCTTGGGTTCCCTTAACGCTTTGGAGCCCCCACTCTGAAATCGTGCGTTTTGTCTGATGGCGGGGTCGGAGGAGTGAGCAGGTAGGATGACCAGGGACGTGTCACATTGTATCCGGTGACAGAACCGTTAAAGATGCGGCAGCTGGGTACGTTCGGCGGTGCTTATCTGGTACATGAGTGCACATTACTTCCCAAAGACCCGGATCACTTTGGACAGTATCATTAAATGCCACGTCATTACCTGTTATAGAGCAGTACTTTAGCTTCAAGGGCCTCTTGGGGCAGATGCAACAGTCACAAGAATGATGGGCAAAGATGGAGCCGGCATTAAATTTTCAATGGAAGCGGTATTGGCTTTGACTTTTCAGAAGCCTTATCTGCTAGATGGTGTTTGTCACTGGGCCGCGGAGCTGGATGTTCGTCAGTTGGAAGTTGCAGGCAGCTGAACGATATGGACAGGTGAAGCCCCCGTGGGGACCAGCCCGGCTCGCGGAGAGCTGGAGGGGGTAAATTGAAGGTTTATTTATCCAATTCGCTGTCAAGGTCAGCTTGCTAGAGAGCTGTCCTATGGATGCTTACAAATGCCAAAATCCTGGCAAATTGTCGGAAAGAGCCTCCAAATCACTGACCTTTGTACAGCTTCCATCAATGAGCCTGTGTCTCCGGACGGGGTCCTCAGAGGGAGTTAAATGGTTGGTAAAACGAAGCCGCTGCTGCTGCGGTAATGTCAGTGGAGCTGCAATGTATTTTTTACTTTTGTGTTTTCAGCAACAAGGATGAAGTCAAAGATGTGACTGGTGGAAGCGGGAGGGGAGGAGGGATGGCGCAAAATAATTAAGGCGGCCTGGCTTTGGAAAAGCCGCCGCTCTGAGTTTTTACATTTGAACGTATTTCAAGCTTAACATCTGGAGTGGTTCAGTCCCTCCGCCGTTCCGTTCCTGTTGGAAAGGAGCATTTCGCAGGGCCTTTGTCTTTCCCTTGCTTCACTGAGGGAATCTGATGTAGCTCAGAGTCTCCTGTCGCTGGCTGTTCTGAGGGATGCGTTCTCTTCCTGTGGACTCCTACTCTGGTCATACCAGGACAGCTAATTTAAGGAGGCATTCACATTATCTTCCATTCCTTGGGTTGAGGGTTGGAATTTATAAGCCACATTGTAGTCACAAGTACTCAAATGTAGAGGTCATTGTCTAGCCATCGAGGAACACCCTCACCATGGAATATTATGCATCCATTAAAAAGAATCTACCTGTTCTATGCTGGTTGCTTTGGAAAGATATTCACTGGATCATGAGAAGGAAAAGTGTGTAAATACTATGGTTGTGTTTTACAAAAGAATAAACTTATCCTTCAGCCAGCGTTGCTAATAGAATGCTAAATACTCAATAAATTTGAATTTCAGTTTCAGATAAAGAAGAAATCATCTAGAATAATTCTAAGTCATTAGTTATTGCTCTGAAATTCAAATTTAGCTGGATGCTCTGTATTTTTATTTGCTAAATCTGGCATCTCTCTTCCTCCCCACACACAGGATGTGTGTGAATACAGTGCACGTGTGTCTATATGTGTGTGTGCATGTGTGAGCAAGTATGTGGATCCCTATGTCTGTCAGTTTGTTATACTGTGGGGTTTCTTTGTGCTGTGATGCTGAAAGCTGTGCTACCCGAACCTCAAATACCACCAGGGCCACCCATGGTGGACAGGTTGCAGCTGAGCTTCCAGACTAAGACAGACTAGGGAAAAAGACCTGGCAGCTCACTCCTGAAACAATCAGCCATTGAAAACCCTGTGAATAGCAAGAAAGCACTGACAGATATAGTGTCAGAAAATGAGCCCTGCAGACTGGAAGGCATCCAAGAAACAACTGGGGAAAGTTGCCTTCTTAAAGTAGAGTCAACCGTAATGACGGGAATGGAGTAAAGCCCCTGGGACCTCTTTTTGCTGATGTGGCACAACTCAAAATGAGAAGAAACACAGTGTCCCCAACAATGGGCTCAAACATAAAAAGATCGTGTGCATGGCACAGTGTGGGGAGTGTTTCCTTCTGTTGTACACAGTGTTGCTATGAGTCAGATCTGACTTGCCACCACTTAACAGCAGCAACGTTGAGGCAAGGAGTAACTAAAGCAGACTTCCCATGTGAGGGACAAGGACTTTCTGGAAGTGTCTGCACGGGATAAAAGGAAAGCTGCAGGGTGAGGATGCAGGTGGAAGGGTGAAGGGAGAGCGAGGCAGACAGAAAGGCCACAGGCAAAGTCCGGTGCCAGTAGGTTATTTCCGCGTGTGTTCATGCTGCCAAGGGTTTTCTAGATTGCTTGTGTCAGAGCCTGGGCTGGGCACTGCGGATTCCCAGAGGCTGGGGCTAGGGGCTCTGTGTCCGGGAGTTTACTTTCCCCTGGGGAAGGGCAGGGCAGGGCATCTCCGGGTGGGGCTGCCCAGGGCTGCTCCGGGCTGGACAGTGGGCCACGCTGCCTGTGTTCTTGGTCTGGAATAAAACCCAACAGCTTGCGCCTCCCAGGCCGGGTTTGCACTCCCTGGAATTCCTCTTGGTCTAAACTTCCTCCTCCTCACCGTGAGCTCAGGAGGGATAAAGATTGCCTTGCAGCAGGCACCAGGGGACTTGGTGGGGGACCAGTGGGGCAACTCTGCTCCACTGCCCTGTGTTGAATCTCGAAGATGCCCGCGCAGCCACCACGCACAAGACCAGTCAACACCCTCTTTCTTTATTTCCAAATTCAATTAAAGAGCTGTTAATACGTCCCAGGTCTGTTGTAATGAGCCCATAACGAAACTGACATCATTATCAATTCACACTAAACACAAACACTTCATCTCTTGCTTCCTCGGGGAAATACCCGGCTTTCCCAAGTCCAGCTCGGCCCTGGCCAACCAGGCTCTGGGAGGCCGGCTTGCCTGGCTCTTTCCTCTTTTTTTTTTCTCTTTTCTTCTCTTTTCTTTTCTTTTCTTTTCTTTTCTTTTCTTTTCTTTTCTCTTTTCTTTTCTTTCCTTTTCCTTTCTTTTCTCTTTTCATTTCATTTCTTTTCTTTCCTCCTCTTCCTCCTCCTCCTTCCCCACCCTCCTCTTCCTCCTCCTCCTCAAGGATTGAACCCAGGGCCTTCCATATGCTAGGCAAGTGCTCTGCCACTGAGCTATTCCCCCAGCCTCTTTTTAAATTTTTATTTTGAGACAGGGTCTAAGTTGTGCAGGCTACTTCTTTCTTGCCTTGAACCTGCATCCTCCCACCTCAGCATCCCAAGTTGCTTGGATTACAGATGTGCCTCGCCACATCCAACTCTGCCTGGCTCTTTCTTGCAGATCCGTGGGGCTCTGTGGAACACCTTCCCTGCCCGCTCCATGGTCCGATACTGGTTTTTCATACTGCAAAGTTTTTAGGGCTCCAAAATCCATCTTTTTGGAATGAGGAAGAAATAGGCCAAAGAATCCCATCTGGGTAGCGATGCAGAGAAAGAAGGGAGAAGAGGATCATGGGGTGAAGAAGGGGAGAGTGGGTTAGAAAACAAGCAGAGGTGAGCAGATGGGTAACCCTGGGATCCCCAACCTTCAGCTAGGGCAGGACATATGAGCACCTAAGGATGTGTTTGCCTGTGGCCATAGCACTGTGGAGTTTGGTCCAGGCAGACGCTAAGCAGGGTTGGGCCTGGTCAGTACTTGGATGGGAAACTGTCTGGAAACACCAGGTGCTGTAGGCTTGGGAGAAGGATTAGCAACCCACTCCCCAAAATCAATCCCCCATTGAAAACCCTATGAATAGCAGGGAGACACTGACAATAGTGTTTCATCTGCTGTACGTAGGGTCCTATGAGTTGGACACTGACTCCTAAGCACCTAAGCTAAGCACCTAAGAACAACAACAACAACAACAAAAAGATATATCCATCTGGGCTTCCCTCCAACCTGCGGGCTACCTGGGTTTTTGTTGGACAAAGCATTGAAAGAGGCCAAGGGGTGTTAGAGAGAAGGGACCTGAGTAGTTGCTGAGCACTCACCCAGGGTCGAGAATGGCTGAGCACCTGATGTCAGTGCACAGGGACCTTGAATTCTCTCACAGACATGCACTGCATCAGCCTCGGTGTCTCAGAGTCGGACAGCAGGTCACAGGGACTTTATATCTCTTGCTCAACCTCCCTGAAAGTGGCTGAGCTTGGGCTCAGAGACCTCATGTTTAACAGTGTGTCAGAACAACCGAGAGGTGGTTTTTTGCAGACTTTTCCCAACAGGGGTTCCTGAGACATCATTCACAGGGGATCCAGCAATCCCTTCTCCTGAAGACCCCAATCCCTCCACGGGTGTCCGGGGTCCTTAGAGCTTAACCATGGTGGTATGGATTCTCTCCTTTGCCCTTCTCTGCATCGTGGATCCCTTCCTTCTCTGCAGGGCTTGGGTATTCCAGGCTTGCTGGAAGCACACATGTGCACCAGGATTGGGGACTGTGCCGGTTCTGATGAGGCTGTGAGTCTAGATAGGACTACGCTGACAGCTAGCACGTCCCACTCATGGTAAGGCTGAAGTGGGGCCTGGGCAGCACATCCAGATCCCCAGGCTAAGGGACACTGCAGTCCCCATGGGCAGCCAAAGCACAGCCTCTTTCCAAAGTGCCCACTTTCCAAAAAGATCTGGCACCTGGATCCCTGGGTGCAAGACCCTATCCGTGATGCTGGAGTAGAACCTTCTGCTACCCTTGTAATGGAGTGAGCACAAATTTTGTGTCATGCCCTCCACTGACCACCCAGCTTCGGGGTCTCAGTGAGCCCACTCTGTAGGTCTGGAAGGCCTCATTTCAGCTTACCAGCCCCAAGTGGAAAGCGACCCGGGATTTCTCTGCTCTGGCTGTTTTCTAGTGATCTGAGCTACATTCCTTAGGCTGCTTCAAAAACTCCCAGAAAGGCTGTTGAGTCACAAATGCCCAGTGTACACCGAGGCCAAATGCACCTTCCACGTGTCTTCCCTTGCTGCCCTTGAGAACATTGCTACTCCTCCTGTTACTCATCCACCCACAGGGAGTTAGCTATGGAGGGCTTTCTGGGGTCAGCCTCTGTGGACACTTAGTGAAACAGACAAGACACCTGTGTTTATGGAGGTGGTCGTTTAAGAACGCAGGTGATAAACATGTACATAACACATAAGATACTTTTGTTACTGGTTGCCATTGAGTGGGATGAGACTCATAGCGACCCTATGTACAACAAACAGCTCAAAACACAGCCCAACACTGCCATGCACACAATCTTTTCATGTTTGAGCCCAATGTTGCAGAGACTGTTTCTTCTCATTTGAGCTGTGCCACATCAGCAAAAGGAGGTCTCCGGGGCTTTACTCCATTCCTGTCATTAGGTCAACTCTACTTTGAGGAGGCAACTCATCCCTAGTCACCTCTTGAATGCCTTCCAGCCTAGAGGGCTCATTTTCTGGCACTATATTTGACAGTGCTTCTCTGCTCATTCACAGGATTTTCAAAAGCTAATTGTCTTGGGAGTGGGCTGCTGGGTCCTTCTCCCTAGTCTGTCTTAGTCTGCAAGCTCAGCAGCAACCTGTCTGCCATGGGTGGCCCTGCTGGTATCTGAGATACTGGGGGCATAGCTTTCAGCATCACAGCAACACGCAAGTCCTCCACAGCACGACAAGCTGACAAACACATGAGGGAAAAAGATAATTTTAAAGAGCAATCAATGCTGTGAATAAAATCCCCCAGGGGAATATGTAGTCAGCTCTGAGCAGGTTTTGAGTTGAACCCTGAAAGTCCTAGGAAGCCAACTCAGGAAAGGCTGGGGAGGTGCACTTTGACAGTGAGAGGTTCTGCAAAGGCCTTGAGGTAGGAGGGCCTGCAGAAGGAAGCTTGGAGAAACAGCTTGTGGCTGGAGGTGGACAAAGCTGGCTTCACAGGTCCTTGCCCCTGGAGTGACCGGTCAGATTTCCTTCCCAGCCCAGCTTCTTAGAGAGGGCAGAGTGTGCAGCTTCTTCTTGTCCCGAACCTGGCATCCCCCGTCCCCAGGACCCTCTCCCCTTCCTTCCCCTGCTGATATTTTCCACATCTGGAGTGCCCCCTCTCCCGTGAAGTCCTCCCAGCCTCCCTGGCAGAATCCAGTTCTCTTTCTCCGGTGTGGCTCTGTGGGCCTTAGTGTCCCTCTGGCAGCCCTTGTGCAGTCTTGCGTGGTGTTTCTGAGCCCTGGGCTCATGTTGTGCTCACCTAGGCAGGCTTCAAGCACAGCCAGTGCTGAGTGTCCGCCTCCAAGCCAGCAGGTGCCTGGCTCAGAAAGAAGTCAGCAGGGCACCCTGTGGAGGCAGAGGCCAGAGCCAGCTTCCTAAGCCCTTCCAGGCGCTTGGAAGAGCTGTGGGGTAGGGATCCTGTGTGGGAGCAGTGAGGCATCTGTGCCAGCTGTGGTTGGCTTTGGGCAAGTCCCTGGGAAGGGACTCTGATGGGTGAGCAAAACGGGAAGGCTGGAGGTGGGAGCAGTGGCCCAGGCTGTGAGCACAGCATTTTGGGGGAGATCCCCAAACCATGCTGAGCAATCAGAGCTCTTGTTAGAAGAACCAGTGGAGCTGGGCATGGTGACGCACGCCTGGAATCCCAGCGGCTCGGGAGGCAGAGGCAGGAGGATCGCAAGTTCGAGACCAGAAGCAGTCTGCATAATTTAGAGAGCCCCTGTCTCAAAAAGTAAAAATAAGTGGGCTGGCGGTGCAGCTCAGTGGTCCAGCACTTGCAGAGCACACAAGTGAGAGGCCCCGGGTTCGACCCCCAGAACTGAAAAAAATAAAATAAAATAAATAAAGAAGAAGCAGCAGCAGCAGTGGTGAGGCACATCTTTATTCCCCCAGGCAATAAAAATGGATTTAGCCTGGAGCAGGAGTTGCTGGTAAATGCAGCTTCTTAGACATTAATGCAGCATGGAGCCTCTGTCCCCACTGACACACCCCTGACTCCCTGAGTCCTTGATGGGACTTGGCCTGTGTTGGGACTTCTGCAGGGTGGAGGTTCTGTTTGATGCTGTCTGGGTCATTGCTAAGCTCGGAGATGTCCCATAGAGTGGCCCACTCCTATTTACCAGTGACCCTCCAGAAATAAGGCCTGCCCGGGATCTCCTCCTTTGCGGCCCTCCCACCCCATCTCACTGCAGCCAAGCTCAGCTCCAGCTCACAGGGAAGTGGCAGATGGATTCCCCATGTGTGTCTATTCTGCCAGAACGCTCTGAGCACATGGCCTGTGCTGACCACCCAGGCACTAGGCGAGTCTTGACATCTGAGAGCATTGCATCTGCCCAGCACATGCCCAGCCTCTGCTACCCCCGAGTTCAGCCTTCTCCTCTGTCCAGGTCAGCATCCACTGGGCAGGATGTGTGGACCAACAACACCCTCCCTCTAACTTGCCATATTACCTGGAGTTCTTTTCTCCCTCGAGAGACAGATAACCTGGCCTTCTCCCTCTGCTATTTTTTGTGGCTTGTTGCTGTTGTTAGGTACTGTCAAGTTGGGTACAGCTCATAGTGACCCTTTGTACAACAGAAAAAATATTACCCAACACTGCGCTATGCACATGATCAAATATATATATATATATATATATTTGCGTCCATTGTTGCAGCCACTGTATTTCTTCTCGTTTTGAGTAGTGCCATATCAGTAAATGGAGGTCCCAGGGGCTTTATGCCATTTCTGTCATTAAGGCTCACTCTCTTTTGCGGAGGCAACTCCTCCCCAGTTGTCTTTTGAATGCCTTCCAGCATGGGGGCTCACTTTCAGGCACTATGTTTGACAGTGCTTTTCTGCTATTCATGGGGTTTTCAATGGCCAGTTGTTTTGGGAGTGAGTTGTCAGGTCCTTCTCCCTAGCCTGTCTTAGTCTGGAAGCTCAGCTAAAACCTGTCCACCATGGGTGGCCCTGCTGGTACCTGAGACACCAGTGGGCTAGCTTTCAGCATCAGAAACACACAAGCCCCCGTAGCACGACATGCTGACGGACATGTGGGGGATTTTTGGTAGCAAGAGGTTAAATCACATGACAGAGGATATATTTTGGTGGCCACTGCATGCCCTGAATGCATCTTCAAGCAACATCTAACACTCTGTCCTTCAATGTGACAGGTGTTCCTCACTGGCCCCCGCAAGGGCTAGGGGCGTGGGGAGTTGTTAAGTTCCAGGAAGGGGAAGTCATTCTGTGCCTGGTGACCGAGTCCTCCTGATTGTCCAGCATCTGGTATCACATGCTCCAGCTAGCTCTGGAACCCCAAGCCCAGCACAGAGCCCAGCGTAAACAATCACTGGAAGGACCCACGGTTCCCTTCTGTGGCCTTGAGAGGAGATCTTCTGGATAAGTAGGCGACTTTGCTAAAGGAGTGAAAATCACCGCCTTGACCTTCAGGCAGCACCGTTGTCAACAGAACCGCGAGGCCACATTCTGGGCTGCCTGTCTATGTCACACCGACTTGCAAAAGTCCCAGGAATATTTACAGTTGGTCTTTAAACAGCAGTGGATATGAATAAAAGAGCAATATCTCACATCATTAGTCCATAAATATGCAGTTTCGTTTTATTTGTCGAATAAAATAACCTGAGATTGAACTGCCTAGCTGAAAGACACAGACATACATACTCCCATCTCTTTGCCCTTCTCTGGCCTGCAGCCCCTCGAGAACGTTCCTTTCCCAAGGGTGCCCTTCTCCCTCCCTCTCCTCGAATTCCTGGGAAGAATCATTCAGATTTCTCTCCTCTTCCCGCCGTGGGATGTCAGCGGATGTCTCCGTTGTCACTGATGTCACCAACTCAAGTTCCTGGAGAGAAGACAGCCGGGCTATGGGCGCTTCTCTTGCGTTCTCTAAGAGCCTTTGACTATGCGCTGGGCTGGGAGTTGAGCGGCTGCTTTTGGGGGTCTCTCAGGGAACAGGAAGTGTGTGTGTGTTGTGGCGGTCTTTGTGCACCTCCACCTGGATTGCATGTGGTGTCCAGATGGCTGGGTGTAAACTGGGAGGGGCCCCAGGATGTGAATGGAAGGAGGGGACCCAGTCCCCTAGGAAGACGGGCCTTTCTGGTGCGGGTGAAGGCTCTGACCCAGGACGGCATGCATTTTGTCAACACAGAGCCTCTCTACCTCTCAGCGAGTGAAGTCTGGGCTTCATTTCAGGAGGTCAGTGCTTTTGCAAAAGGAATTTGACTTCCAAATGAAGCTTCCCCTTGTAAAGTGCAGGGGCTGGGCTCTGTCAGGGAAACTGAGGCATGTGATGGCCAAGATAGACAACTGCACATGAACCCAGAGACCCCGTCACACTCTTTCCCTGAAATTCAGAGGTTACTTTGTCAAACATGGGCGACGTGAATTTCTCGTGCCTTCCTTGTAGCTCTGGCTTTTTCTTCCCTGTGGATTTTTATGGTGCCAAGGATAAAAATGTCATAGGTTTTAGAATGTTAGGTCACCAGCACCCTCTAAATGCAAGTGCTCAAACACATAAAGAGGCCATGATTTTCAGTTAATATCACTTTCCTTATGTTCCTCTGCAAGATACTTAGGTCCATAGATACTATATATATTTATGCTGCTGTTGTTAGGTGCCATTGAGTTGGTGTCCAACTCATAGTGACCCTATGTACAGGCAAAACACTTGTCAGTGCTTCTCTGCTATTCACAGGGTTTTCAATGGCAGATTGATATTTGGGAGTGGGTTGCCGAGTCCTTCTCCCAAGATATATATTTACATGTATTTATATAAACTATGGGGCTGGGATTTAGCTCAGTTGGTAGAGTGCTGTGCCGCAGTCTCTGAGGTCCTGAGTTCAATTCCCAGCACCTCAAAAATGGGAGCAGGGCCTGGCAATCCACTCCCAAGGCAATCCCGAAAAACAGTCAGCCATTGAAAACCCTATGAGGGTCGCTATGAGTCGGATACCGACTCTAAGGCACACAACAACAACAACAACAATATAAACTATATATATTTATATTGATATATGTGTATATATATGTATTTATATATTCATATAGTGATAAATTCTTATATAAAATATATTTATATACAAGTACATTTTCTCTATATGTAAGCCCAAAAAATCAAAAATCCTCCCTAATACATGTCTATGGGCTGGGATTTAGCTCAGTGGGTAGAGCGCTGCGCTGCAGTCTCTGAGGACCCGAGTTCAATTCCCAGCACCACAAAAATGGGAGAAGGGCCTGGCAATCCACTCCCAAGGCAATCCCGAAACACTCAGCCATTGAAAACCCTATGAGGGTCTCTATGGGTCGGATACCGACTCGACAGCACCTAACAACAACAACAATACATGTCTATATTTACACACACACACACACACACACACACACACACACATATGCATATGGTGGGACCTGTGCACTTGAACTGTCCCGTGCTTGAACATTTAGGTCCTCAATCAATATTTTCTTTTCTTTCTTTCTTTCTTTTTTTTTTTTGTGGTACCTGGGGGTTGAACCCAGAGCCTTGCACATACTTTGCAAGTGTTCCACCGGTTTTAATTTTTTACCTTAACATAGGGTCTCACTGAATTACACAGGCTGCTCTGGCCTCACACCTGCCATCCTGCCATCCTCCTGCCTCTGCCTCCTGAGTTGCTGGGATGACAGGCAGGCCACACCGCACCCAGCTGGATCGATATTTTCAAGAGAATGCTGGTTCAGTGCGCAACCATTTGCTGTGCACCTGACCACTGGGCTAAAGCCTGTGTGAGATGCCATGCTTACCAGGGATGCTTCCCCTTACCAGGGATGCCATGCTTCTAGGTGAAACTGGGCGGGGGCACATACACTTTCCTTGCTGTCATCGTGGCTCGCACCAAACCTTCTAGCACTAAGAGCAAAGGAGAGAGGAGAACAGTAAGAACAGCAATTGAATTTTAAAATGAACCTATCGCTAAGTATGTGGGTGGTAACTGTGTGCCTGATTCATCCATTAAGGTGGTGTGGGTCTGAAAAACGAATAATAAAACTTATATCATTTCTCATGAGAAGCAAGTGCTCAGTGCTCAGGCTGACGAGCACCTGACCAGGCTTCCAGAACGGATGTGGTCAGGAGCAGAGGTACCACTGGACATGTTTTTTGGTTTTTTTTGAGACACATCTCACTATGTAGCCCACGTTGGCCTTGAACTCATGATCCTCCTGCCTCTGCCTCCTGAGGGTTGTGATTACAGGCGTATGCCACCTTACCCAGCTCACAGATGTCATATTTTACTCAAGTAACCTGTGTTATACTTTTAAAAAGGAAGTTGAGGAGGTGATGAAATTCAAGGATGTTGAGTTGTTCATATTACAATGCTGTCTCTACAAGGTCGTCCAGAGACAACAGCTTTTTAAACGTTATTACATTTTTCATCAATTATTTTTTGTAATTATAGACATTTATAAGATACAATGCGATAAATTGATATAGGTAATACTGTGTCATGATAAAATAAGGGTCATTAACATTTCCATCTCCTTAATTTTTTTTTTTTTTTTTGAGGCAGGGGTTCACTATGTGGCTGAGGCTGGTCTTGAACTTGTGATCCTATCTTCGTCTCCTGAGAGCTACAATGATAGGCATGCACCACGATGCCTGACTTCAATACTTGAAAAAAAAAACTTTGTAAGTATTTCATGCTGCACTCTGAGAGAAGAAATACCCAGAACTGAGAATTCAGTCTTCTTAGGAATTTAGAAGACACACAGGGAATTAGAATAATTATAAAAATAATTATAAACAGCGGAGAACAGAACGTGAATCGGCCTGACTTTCCCAGCCAGGGAGACACGGCCTCCATCCTTGAGATGCGTAGAAATGTTGGCCGTCAGGTCTGAGTCGAGTGCTCTATTGGAACCGGGGACATTTTGCAGTGGGTGCCTTGAAGGTTGATAAGAGCAGGACAGTTCCGGCCCGATCGTGGGGATGGTCTTTGGGACATGGGAGGAGCCAGCCTTCCTTTTGAGTGTCTCCGTGAAATCTGACCCTCCCGTGTCCTTGGGTGTTTCATCTTCTTAAGTGATGGTCATTTTCCTGGAGCCAAGATACTGCTTTTGTGCCGAACACTTGTCAGAAGCCGTGACATAAGACAGAAATGTATACGACTTGCCATGAACGAAAAGGAATCTCTTGTTAGCAGCCCAGGCCAGACCCGCAGCCCAGGCCGGCGAAGTTTATGGTTCCTGCACAGGCTGGGAAAATATCATCCAGCTTGATGACGCCAGGTCCTTGAAGACACAGGCGGGGTTTGACCTGAAGCCCCAGAACAATGCGTTTCTGGTGCCCTGTGCCTGCTGACCTTCAGCCGTGGCTCTCGAGAGCACGCTCAGACTTTGGGGTCACATCTGGACAGCCAAGCATCTGCACGAGGGTGGAAGAAGCACCCCTAGCCCCCACCACCTTGCTTAGTCATGGGAAAGGTGCCAGATGTCAGGCCCAGAGCCCGAAGGCTTCCAAGGTGCAGACACATCTCCAGTGTGGCCTCTCTCGGAAGCCATATGCGAGGCAGTTCCACACCGCCAATGTTCCCTCCCCTTTGCTCCTGTGGTCCTTGAGCACACTGGGAAGCCAAGGATGGGGCTGTTGGTGACAGACACACAAACTGGCTGTACCCAAATGCCTGGGTCTTCACTTCCTGTCTCCACAGACACCACAGGGACGCTTTGTCTCCAAGCTTGGCTCAATCTCAGTGGGTTTGCCTGTCAGGGCTGTGGCTAAATAAAAGTGCCACACAAAGTGTTTTAAAGTACAGTTGTTGA
>VMDO01018893.1:0-27505 GCA_007922755.1 Pedetes capensis
CCTATTTTCTCCAGTGTTTTTATCATGAAAAGGTGTTGCACTTTATCGAAGGCCTTTTCAGCATCAATTGAGATGATCATGTGGTTTTTGTTTGTTAGTTTCTTGATATGTTGGATTACATTAATTGATTTCCATATGTTAAACCAGCCTTGCATCTGTGGTATAAATCCCACTTGGTCATGGTGAATAATCTTTTTCGCATGCTGTTGTATTCTGTTTGCCAGAATTTTATTGAGTATTTTTGCATCTAGATTCACAAGGGAGATGGGTCTATAATTCTCTATCTTAGATGAATCTTTTCCTGGTTTGGGTATCAGTGTGATGGTAGCTTCATAAAATGTATTTGGAAGTGTTCCCTCCTTTTCTATTCTTTGGAATAATTTGAGGAGGACAGGTATTATCTCTTCTTTAAAAGTTTGGTAGAATTCTGCCGTGAATCCATCAGGCACGTCCACTCAAATCAAAATCTACAAGATCCCTGGCATACTGCTCAGTGCTGTTCATAGAGCACACTCATCTAACAGTCCACAAGAGTGAAAAATAATGAGACACCTCAAGCCACAACTGAAGTTAGTGAGGAGAGGGAGCAATACACGAAGTACTCAAGCTATATCACCACAGTAACCAAGGGCGTGACTCAGAAGTACCTGGTTAAAGGAAAACAATAACATTTATAACAGTGCCAAAGCCCCATGAAGAGTCGTAGACAATGTGCGGTTTCTAAAGACTCAATTTATCTAGATGTCATGTTAATATAGCTTTAATTTCAATTTTTGTTGTTGTTAGGTGCCATGGAGTTGGTATCTGACTCATAGCGACCCTCATAGGGTTTTCAATGGCTGTTTTGGGATTGCCTTGGGAGTGGATTGCCAGGCCCTTCTCCCATAATTTCAAGTGTTAGAAGAGTAAATTACAAATGTGGAGTAAACATTTTATTTCTCTGATTTGATTATATTTATAATTGTTATGATTGCTCAGTAATATTTTGGCACATAAAAGCAATACGATTCTCATTGATATAAAATGCCATGATCTTTGGAACATTTTAGGTAGTCACATTTTTAATTTTTTGATAAAATATATATTATAAATAAAATGCAACTTACAGTTAATTAATTCATATTAGTGCCACAATGAAAAGAGTCCACACAAATTTGTTTCTTTTAATAGAAATTTACATCTCCAGAAGAGGGATCTTTTTTAAGCATGTGCTTTATATAAATGTTATGTTGTTGTTGTTGTTGTTGTTGTTGTTGTTGTCAGCTGCCACCGAGTTCAGTCTGACTCACAGTGACCCTCATAGGGTTTTCAGTGGCTGATTCCTTCAGGATTATATCACGAATGGGCTGCCACATCCTTCTCCCATTTTCTCAGTGCTGGAGATCAAACCCAGGGCCTCAGAGAGCTCAGAGTGGCACTCTACTAACTGAGCTAAACCTCAAGCCCCAACTGTTAAGTATATGAGTAAACCCACACACTGAAGAAAAAGATGGCAAAAGACAATTTTATTTGGTGTCAGAGGTAGTGGAGTGAATAAACCAATTAACCAAAGTGCAAACATTATTAAATGAGTATTGTATTTGGTTATTATTATATCCTTAGAAAAACTACCTCTATTCTAAAGTTGAGGAAAACAACAGAGAGTTAAATAATTTGGTAAAAATGTAGAAAAAGACAGTTTCATGCTGTTCTAGGTCCATGAGCCTTTCTTGAATTTGGACTTGTATTAATTTTCCAGTGCACTTATGTGTAATTATAGTAACCATGATAAATACTACACATGACAAGGCAATTATGCACTATGCACATCCACTCCTCAATCACTATTTTGAGTAGGATCCTTGTGATCTCAATTTGATTTTGAATTTTTTAATCTGCACAATCAAACCATCTTTCATTGACATATTTGTATCTTTTAACAGGTCATTTTTGAAAACCAGATCTCCCTAGTGTAAATTTATACTGTGGAGTTAGTATCAGGTAATATGACAGATAAGTCACAGTACTGGTTATGATGGAGTACTACAGACAAGTACTGTGATCTGTTGTTACCAAGGAAATTATGATTTCATTAATTTAGCCAAATTTGCAACAGCTAAGCTTTTTTTGTGGGCTTATAAACACATCAATCTTCTTCAACCAAGTACATAGGAAGTTTCAACTAGGTCTATCTGATGAGCAAATGACCCCGGACAATATCAAAAAACAAACAAACAAAAACCAAACCAAACCAAACTCCCAGGAATAATGAAACTTTGAAAACAGTCTCACTCTAGCATTAGAAGAGCTGACAGGCACTGGGTGCCCTTGTGCATGTCTGTAATCCAGAAACCAGGGAGGGTGAGGCAGGAGGATGGTGAGGTCAAGGCCAGAGGCACCCCGCACAATTTAGTGGAACTCTGTCTCAAAATTAAAAAAATAATTAGAAAGGGACAGGGTGTGTGGCTCAGTGGTAGAGCATTTGCCTAGCGATGCTGGGTTCAGCCCCCTAGTACTGAAAAAACAAAACTCAAAAAAATGAAAAATACAAAAAGACCAAACTAAACAAAAAAATACCAATTTATGCTGAGGTTAAATTACAGTTATTTCATCTTCGTTCAGAGGCCATATAGTACTGTGGTGCAGAGCATGGGTTGTACAGCCTGCCTGGTCTGCACTCCAATCTGACTCTCATTAGCTGTAACCGTGCACAGGTCACTTAACCTCTGTGTGTCTTGATTTCCTCATCTATAGAATAGGAATGCTAAGAGTCCATTTGTCATGGCAATGCAAGGGGGAAATGAGCTCATACACATAAGGAATGAGGACAGTGCCCTGCACACTCACAGGAGGCTGACCGTTCTCCTCCTCTTTCTGGGAACTATTCATCTGATTTCTTCCTACTGTAATGGAGAGCTACTTAACCCTCCCTGCAGTTAAGTGTTTGTGTAAACTAAAGGTTGCATATTGTTGTTGTTCTGTTGTTTGAAAAAGGGGTTTGCTATACAGCCCAGGCTAGCCTCACACTCACAATCCTCCTGCCTCAGTGCCGGGATTATAGGCAGACACTACACCTCGCTCTAAAGGTTGCTTTTTCAGAAGGCAACATGGTCTGGACACATTTGATTTGTGGAGAGTCTGATGATGTAATTACTATTCTCAATACATCTCTTACATTCAGAAATCTATAAGTATGACCTTTGAATAAATACAAAATCATTTTATATATAAGTAGAAGATTTTCTTAGGAATTTTCAAGGTGTTCTTAGAAATCCTGTCTATATTTGAGTTTTAAACATAGAATTAATGTTCTTTCTGTCTCTGAGTCTGATCGAAATAATACACTACATCTCTGTAAATAGGATAACAGGCAATCCTGGCACTGGCGCTCAGAGTTGTCAAGTAAGAGGCATAATCATCCTCATGCATTTTGAAGTGAGCACAAGTTAAAACACTTGTTTACTCAACAGAGCCATGCTACATATTTATATGTAATCACTGTAATAAAGGGAGACTTGATTATTGTTTTAATTGGTAATCTAATTAAGGCTAATGCTTTAAAGAAAAACAAATACTGGTTCAAAAACAATGAAGGATAACAATTATACTTTCACAATAACAAAGGAAGACTTATTGTCTTTAATTGGTAATCTAATTCAGGTTAATACTTTAAGAAAGTAAATATTGTTTTAAAAATGACCACAGTGAAACATAATATTTCCAGAGACATCCAGATTAATCCTTCAGTGACTATAAATACATACTATAAAGTTTCACTCATCTAGTTTTGTTGTTGAAGAAATCACCTAATAAAAACCAGTAATAGTTATTTTTAGTAGTTTATATCTAAACTATTAAGGAATATATAACAGCTTAGAACAAATACAAACATCCTTTCCAGTAAATAGTAAGAAATATTTTATAGTCTCCTAGTCATGAAGAAATCAAAATAACTATAGAAATGAAAAGGCATTTATAATTATCTCCATTTAAACTAAAATTAATTGTACTCTAAAAATAATGATTGCCTGCAGCCGTAGCACTGGCATCCGATCCTGTCAGATCTCAGAAGCTAAGCAAGGTTGGGCTTCATTAGTACTTGGATGAGGGACCGCCTGGGAACACCAGGTGCTGTAGGCTTGGAAGGAGGACCAGGCAACCCACTCCCCGAAAAACAATCAGCCACTGAAAACCCTATGAATAGCAGAGAAGTAGTAACAATACTGTTTCACCTGTTGTACGTAGGGTCGCCATGAGTCGGATACCAACTGGATGGCACCCAGCAACAACAAAAATAATGATTATACCACTACATCTTTGTAAATTTGAATACCAAAAGTTTCAGTTTCCTTTCAAATACACATCTTTCCTGTCTTGCCTTACCAGAAAGAATAATTGTTGTTGTCGTTAGGTGCCATAGAGTTGAGTCTGACTCATAGTGACCCTATATTGAAATACTCCCCAATTCTGTGCCAGGCACATGATCTTATTTATGTTTAAGCCCATTGTTGCAGACACTATGTCAATCCATCTGGTGGAGGGTTTTCCTTTTTTTCGTTGACCTGCCACTCTCCCTAACATGATGTCTTTCTGTAGGGATAGATCTCTCCTGACTGTTGTTGTTAGGTGCCATCAAATCCAACTCATGGCAGATCGAAACACTTCCCAATTCTGTGCTGGGAACACAATCTTATTTAAGCCCATTGTTGCAGACACTGTATCAATTCATCTGGTGGAGGGTTTTCCTTTTTTTTATTGACCTGCCACTCTCCCAAACATGGTATCTTTTCCCCGAGATTGGTCTCTCCTGACTACATGTCTGAAATATGTAAGATTCAGTCTACCCAGCCTTGCTTCCAAGGAGCACTCTTGTTGCACTTCTTCTAGGACAGATCTGTTGGTTCTTTTGGCACTCCATGGTATATTCAATAATAGTCTCCAGCACCATAATTCAAAAGCATCAATTCTTCTCCTATCTCCCTTGTTCAATGTCCAGCTTTCACAACCATATGATGCAACTGAAAATACCATGGCATGAGTCAGGCACACCTTCATCTTCAATGTGACATCTTTACTTTTCAATACTCTAAAAGAGATCTGTTGCCACAGCTTTTCCCAGAGCAATGCATCTTCTGGTTTCTTGATTACTGCCTCCATGGGTGTTGATTATAGAGCCAAGCAAAGAAAAACCTGGGATAACCTCAATCTTTTCTCCATTTATTGTGAAGTTGCACACTGACCCAGTTGTAAGGATTTTTGTTTTGTTGATATTTAGCTGCAATCCATACTGAGGGCTATGACCTTTATCGTCATCAGTAAGTATTTTAAATCTTCTTCACTTTCAGCAAGCAAAATTGTGTCATCTGTATAATGCAGGTTGTTAATGAGTCTTCTTCCAATCCTGATGCTGTGTTCTTCCTCATAAAGTCCAGCTTCTCAGATTATTTGTTCAGCATATAAAGCGAAGAGATATGGTGAAAGGATACAGTCCTGACACACACCTTTCTCAACTTTAAACCAGGCAGTGTTTCCTTGTTCTATTTGAAAAACTGCCTCCTGGTTCACATATCAATTCCTTATGAGTACAATTAGGTGCTCTGGTATTCCCATTTTCGAAGTGTTATCTATAATTTGTTATGATCTACACAGTCAAATGCCTTTGTGTAGTAAATAAAACTTTGATACCACCTACTAAACAGGTAAATTTTGTTTTCATATAAATTCCCTCATTTTGCTTAAGTTTGGAGACTGGACTTAATTGGGTGTGTGTGTTCCTGGGTGTAAGAGCAATGTCAGTTCTCACATACAAAAGAAAGACAAAGAACCTTAGGATGTCACTGTGAGGGAGTCCTTTGAAGTCACATTTGGTGCTGTCATAGTCTGAATCTAACATGCCCCTCAAAGGTCAGGATTTTGACTGTTTAGTTCCCAGCTGATGGCACTGTTTGTGCAGACTGTGGATTCTCTGGGAGGTGCATCCTAGCTTTGCAGAAGCCCGTCACTACAGTGGACCTTGGGAGTTAACCATAATCCTGGTTTTGGTAGCTTTCTCTGCTCCTGATCCGCCATGATGTGAAATTGTCTACCATGGGCTCTGCTGCTGGCCCTGCCACTTGCCCACTGCTGTCTGTCTGCCCTGCCTCCATGGGCAGACATCCTCTATGGATGCCAGTAAATCATTCCTCCCTAAGTTTGTCTCAATCAGGTGTTTTGCCACAGTGATGAATGAGCTGACACAAGCAGGTCCACCAGCATTGTAGCCATGGAGAAGCCAGCACCCAAAAGTGGTGAAGTCAATGAGAAAGTGCTGGGCCTAGAGCCCAAATCTCCTGAGTTTTAGGAGCATCTTTAAGCATCTTTTTTTTCATAATTAAGTGCTGGCAACTTTGATTGTTTTTTATTCAAAATGCAGTTAAGAAGTTGAGTGCTGTGGTGCATTTTGTAGTTCCAGTAACTCAGGAGGCTGAGGCAGGAGGACTGAGTTTTCAAGGCCAGAGGTAGCCAACTCAACTCAGTGAGATCCTGTCTCAAAATAAAAATTGAAAAAGGGGTGGGAGGTCACTCAGTGGTGGAGTACTTGCCTAGTATGTGTGAGGCCCTGGGTTCATCCCCCAAGTATTGAAGTAACAACAACAACAACAACAAAAGAGTCAGTTAAGGTAGGTAACGAAGGTACCATTTAGGATGGCAGTGAGTACCTGCTGGTTTGGGGCCACCTAGTCTCTGCTTGTCCTTTGTTCTAATAAGGAATCCCACCCAACCTCAGGGAATGCCAGCGCCTTACTGAGAACAGCGTGGCAAGACCCCTCAGAACAACCCCCAGCCTCAGTCTGAAGCACAAGGGGTCTGTCACAAGAAGAATGGCCATGAGCCAAGCAGGTCCCCAGCTGCCCCTCCCACTCCGTGTGCTGTTCCACAACCTTGAGTCAAACACCCTTGCACATAAGTTAGCCAAAACCATTTCTGTTTTGTGAGAACACGCACCACCAACCGACAAACACACCTTGAACAACAGCAATCAGAGCAAGTAGGAAAGGAATCTTAGAAAACAAGGGGAGATCAGAATGATGACAGCTAACTTTCATGGGGTCTTTACTACATACACCAGTCACGATCCTAAATACCTCAGGGGGCTTCACTCACCAAATCCTAATAAACAGTAGGAGGAGAGAGGGGTCAGGGCATAGCTCAGTTGGTACAGCACTGCTCCGCATTCTCTGAAGACCCAGGTTCGATCCCTAACTCTGCAAAAATGGGAGAAGGACGTGGCAATCCACTCCTGAAGCAATCTTGAAACAATCAGCCATTGAAAACCCTGTGAGGGTTGCTATGAGTCAGACCCAACTCAACAACTCCTAACAACAACAACAACAACAACAAAGGAAGGAAGATACTTTAGGGAGCTCCACTTTCCAGAAGGCACAGAGAAACCAGAATGTGCTCCAGGTGGCATCTATTATGTGGGACACCCAGCAGTCAGTCAGCCATCTGGGTCCAGAGGGCACATTCTTAAAGCTGCCTCCAAACAGAAGTGACAAGAATCCAAACACATGCTGTAAACCCCAGCACATGCACTAGAATTAAAAACAGAATTCATGTTCACGTAGCACAGAAAGAACAGGATTGTTTGCTGGTTTGTTTGTTTGAGATGATGGCTCACAATGTTGCCCAGGCTGGCCTCAACCTGAGCGCAAGTGATCCTCCCATCTCAGCTTCCCAGATGGCTGAGACGGCAGGTGCGCATCACTAAGGATGGCGCTCCCAGTGTTTTTAAAGCAAAGATTCGCTCAGAAGCAACATCACTGTTTCTGTTATTAAGAGCTGCACAGAGGAGGCTTTCACAATACAGTAAGTAGGGGGAACTTCAGAAGCCTTGAGTTCTGATTTAGTTAGACACCATGAGAAGTGCTTTAAAATTAATGCCTCTAGGTCTCAAAAACACCTTATCAGTAGATCCCCTTGATACTTCCACTGGGATAGGAAAACAAAGACACAAAGGAAAAGCAGCTTGCCTGTTCTGTGGCTAGTAGATTGCAGAGCTGGAATATAACCCCAGCTTCAGCCCCAACACTTGAGCCTGTAACCAGGAAGCACTATGATGTCCGCAGTTCTTTGGCTGGCAGTTCTAAAAGGCCCAGGGAGAAAACACTACACGTAGGCAGCTGTTTGCTTAGCTGTATACAAAATTCGACTTTAGACTACTGAAATCAAAGTTCTGTACTTCCCTAAGGTAAACCTCCATGAATTGAGGGATAATCAGATTACACTGCTGGTTAAATTCAGACTTGTGTGTCTCAAGAGTTTTGGAAGTGGACCTAGGGATAATAAGTCTAACAAGGGGTGTGCAGAATAGAAAGCTCCCTAACCACCAAATATAGGGAGTGCAAAGAAAGCCCTAGGTGAGCCCAAGACATCCTGTTCCAGATGGAAAGGAAGTGTCAAGGTCTAAGTCACATCAAAAAGAGCTGCAGGCCAGCGTAATGGGGCACCTTGGTCAAAGGGGAGTATGTGGAAGCGCCAACAGTAACTAAATGACAATGGTTTGTACATAAAAAACCTTTAAATCCACAGTGAAAGGAATCTCATAAAAAAAGTGAGAGAAATGCCTGAAAATGTAAAGGTCCTCAGTATAGAAGAATGCTATAGTTAAATGCAAAAGGAATGATAGGAAAAAAAAATCACCATTTTACCCAGAAACCATTTAATAAATGATTTAGGCAAGGATTTTCAGGAGACTCCAAAACCTCAGGTAAAAGGCTGTTGGGAGAATGCGATTTTTGCAGTATCAAAAAGATTACTGTACATATTACACATTCATTGCAAAAGAAAAAATTTACCTTTACTATTGTACTTGGCTATAACCACCTTAATCCTTTACCTCAAAATGAAATGTATCATCATTAATTATGAGAGAAGTTAACATTATGTGTTCCTGATGTGATGCAGTATGAAGAACACAACATTTATAAAACATTCTTGCCAAAAATGTGTAAGCTGATGATAATCAGCCTCCGATCTAAATTCCAGTTTACAGTAAAGACACAAGCTAGAGGAGCAAGTTAGGAAACTATGAAGAGAAGGACAATTCCAGAATGGGGAATATCCTAATAGAATGTCAGCATGGGCTCTTCAAAACATCACTGTCATGAGGGAAAGACTGCTTCTGGATTTAAAAGAAGCCAAAACACAAAACCTTCAAATACAATACATGAGTCATTATTGGTTATTGGTTTACTCAAAATAAAACATGCCATTATAAATTTGTCCAAATCCATAGAATCTACAACACTAAATTGTTATTGTTGTTCTTAAGTGCTATCGAGTTGAGTCTGACTCATAGTAACCCTATGTACAACAGATGAAACACTCCCGGACACTGTGCCGTGCACAGCACTATTGTTGGTGCTTCTCTGCTATTCATAGGGTTTTCAATGACCGATTGTTTCAGGAGTGGGTTGTCAGTCCTTCTCCCAAGCCCACAGCACCTGCTGTTCCCAGGCGGTCTTCCAGAACTAACCAGGCCTGACTTTGCTTAGCTTCCGAGATCTGACAGGATGGGACGCCAGGGTGGCACAGCTGTAGGCTACAGCACTAAAAGTGAACCTTCATATAAACTGTGGAATCTAGTTAATACTAATTTGCTAATATTGGCTTCCCTCACTTGTCTGTCAGCTTGTCATGCAGTGGGGTTCCTGTTGTGTGACAGTGAAAGCTATGGCACCAATAGCTCAGATACCAGCAGGGCCACCCACGATGGACAGGTTTCAGCTGAGCTTCCAGACTAAGACTAAGGAGAAGGACCTGGCAGCCCACTCTTGAAACAATTAGCCACTGAAAACCCAATGAATAGCAGAGAAGTACTGTCAAATACAATGCTGGAAAATGAGCCCCCAAGGCTGGAAGGCATTCAAGAAATGACTAGGGAAGAATTGCCTCCTCAAAGTAGAGTTGACCTTAATGATGGCAATGGAGTAAAGCCCCTGGGACTTCCTAGTACTGATGTGGCATGACTCAAAATGAGAAGAAACACAATAGGCTCAAACATAAAAAGACTGTGTGCCTGGCACAGTGTCAGGTCATGTTTTGCTCTGCTGTACTTAGGGTCACTATGAGTTGGATTTGACTCAATGGTGCCTAACAACAACAATATTGGCTCATCAATTGTAATAAATCTAACACACCATGCAAGACATTAGTAACGGGGGAAACTGAGAAATGGAGGGAAGGGTTAGATGGTAACTCGGTACTTTCTGATCATTTTTCTGTAAACCTAAAACTACTCGATAATAATGTCCGCTAATTAAAACAAAAGCAGCCTATTGTCTCATCAGGACAGCTGGCCAATTTGATATATGCTGGTTATTAGAAGGAATAGTTATAAACGTTCTAGGTATAAGGACATTATTATGAAAGAGCTCATGCATTCCAGCTATGGTATTCTTGGTTATTATGGTACCAAAGGGCATGTCTGAGGCAGGAGTACAGTGGAATGATGTCTTCAGGTACTTTAAAGTATTTTAAACATGAAACACCTGCATGTATATGCACATTCATGTACATGTAGATAGAGTGAGCACAACCACAGAAGAATGCCCGTTTTTATATCTAGATGGACAGCACACAGATTGTTGACTGCACTGGCCTTTCAACTTTTATGAATGTGTGACATTTTTCGTTAATACATTTGGAAAAAATACAGATACCTCAAAGAGGCTCCCTACTAACAATGAGTAATGCTTTTTTGATTGACAGCACAAGTAGGAAGGAAAGGAACATATTATCTTCAAATTGCAATTTAAAAACTAACAGTACTTGTGGGATTATTCTGTAGAGACACAATCATATTAGCCTGGATAGAGCTGGCATTCTTAGGAAAGCGCTAGATCTAAAATTATGGTGCCAGATTTAAATCCTGGTTTGTTCAGCCCTTGTATATTCTTACTGGGATATTGTTAACCTCTTTGGTCAAATGCAAATGTAGCAATACAGGACAACCTCTGTCTTCTACCTAGTGATGTCAGCTGAGTCAAGTTTAGAGACAGATCACTGGGGAAGACAAATACTGCAGGCAGATCACCTCACGTTTAACCTGTGCCCTTATAAACATTTCTATCTGCACCAACACAACATCCTCATCTGTTAAGCTACAATAACAACATCTACTTTAAAGTGCTGTAAGAGTTTAGTAAGATAAGATATGCAAAAACATCTGTCTCCCAGGCAGGAGAGAGTCAATGCTGAAAATGTTGACCAAGAATTTCTTTGTGGTGATGAGTTCTTTGAAAGGATACTGTGGAAGAGTCTGCCATTGCCTTTAGATGGGTGTTTTCCTCTTCCTTGACAATGAATCTCTGATTTTTTTGGGAGGGTGGGGAGCAAAGTGACCAGTTGAACCCTGCTTTCCTTGCAGCATAACCTTGTAGACAGAGATGGCTGGGGGTCTAAGCTCTGGTAAGAAGTTGTAAATGAAAGTTGGTGGGACTATCAGAAGAATTCCTTAGAAGGGAGGCTAGCATCGGCTTTTTCCCATGTCCTGCTTTCTGCTTAGATCACAGATATAACTGCCCAAAAGCCAGGCTGTGACTATGTGGCAACCCAGAAAGCAGAAGATAGCTGTGAGGACAATAAAACAGAAAAAAGGGACTGGAAGCCTGACGTCATTATAGAGCCACATACCCATCCTGGGACAGGGACCTATGTACTTGTTTTATATGAGAGCACATTCAAGTAGTGCTCTGTCAGAAAGTCAGCAAGGTTTACTGAATGTAGTAAGTCAAGGAAATCAGATGATTTCTTTTCTACACATCAGTTTTTCTAAATCTGTTTCATTGATTTAAAAAACTCAATGCCGTTCTTAGGTATCCTACTAACTACCCTTACACAAACATTTCGTAGCACACATTATCTACATGCATTGGAGACTTAAGACAACAGTTCTTAACATGGAATCCATGCATCATGAAATTCTGAATGTTCATCATTTCCAGAAATCATATTTTCAAAGAGGTCTCTGAACTGAAAAATTAAGATACAAAAATCTGTCAACATTCATGGAGAAATATTGGTTTAATTAAGAGAAGACTGTTCTTGTTGTTGTTGTTAGGTGCCATCAAGTTGTGTCCGACTCATAGCGACGCTCATAGGGTTTTCAATGGCTGACTATTTCAGGATTGCCTTGGGAGTGGATTGCCAGGCCCTTCTCCCATTTTTGTGGTGCTGGCAATCGAACTCGGGACCTCAGAGACTGCAGCGCAGTGCTCTACCAACTGAGCTAAATCCCAGCCCTAAGAGAAGATTAGAAAACTTATTTGTATTTCTTCTTATTTATTTTTCTCCAACCTGGCTCATTTATTTATTTTTAGATTTATTTATTTTTGATACTGGGGGTTGAACCCAGGGGCTTGCACTTGCATGCTTTGCAAGTGCTATACCATTGAGCTGCACCCCCAGTCCTTTTTTGTTTTTTAACCTGCACCACTGTGCTCAGGTGTTTTTTTGTTTGTTTGTTTGTTTGTTGCTACAGTCTATGTAGCTCAGGTTGGCCTTAAACTTGTGATTCTGTTGCCTTAGCCTCCTGAATGCTGGGATTGTTATAAGCATGTTCCACCACGATCACTCATTTCTTTCTTTCTCCAAATAAATATATGCTTAAAAATAGCTTAGACCACCTTGTATTTCATTTTAAATTAAGTTCAACTAATTTCTACAACTTTTACTTTAAAAGTCTATTAAAAAGAAATCACTTTATGTATTTAGTATTATTGAAACATTGAAGAAATTATTAAAAATAAATGTAATAAAAAGTCTTGTAAATGTTATCATCTCTCTGAAACTATGCAGATTGAGAAGAGTATACTGAAAAGTAACAGATGACAGAACAGTTGTAAACTAGAATTAGTATCTGATAAAGGCAGAGATGGGTCAGGAAGCTCATGGCAGATGGTAGATGTCACACCTGCAGATGGAGAGGATCAGGAGTGTGTGAGCTATAAAAGGTCCTACAGATAGACACAGTGGTGCAGGCCTGCAATCCCAGCAACTCAGAAGGCTGAAGGAGGAGGATAGTGAGTTCATGGCCAGAGGCAGCCTGTATAACTCAGTGAGACCCTGTCTCAAGATAAAAAATCAGAAAGGGGCTAAGGTTGTAGTTCAGAGCACTTGCAAAGTATGTGTGAGGCCTTGTTTTAACCCCCTACCACTGCAATAAATAAGTAAATAAATAAATGAATAAGCTCCTATAAGTATGTATCACCTTAAAGACAGAACACACTTTAAAGAGGAGCTGCTAAGGCTCAATTGCTTAGAGGAAATGGAAAAGGACGGAAAATACCTGAAAGGACCACAAGGTGGCAGATGTGAAGAGGCATCAGAAAAGTCCTGACCTAAAGGAACGCATCACTTCGGAAGACAAGGGTGTGAAGAAAAGGCAGTAGAGCGCTCCTGATCCTGGCCGCTTTCCAAGAGGCAAAGGAGAGGGAGGCAAAAATCATTCCTTTTCAAGCAATTCAAGAGGGAGTCTGTGAGCTGTGAAACTTGAAAAGTAACTTTGGCCCTGATTGCTACACCCTGTAGGAACTCTTGCTACTAATTTCACAAAAATCCATCTCACTTGAGCAGAAAAATGAACATGCCCAGCCTCTACACAGGGTCCGTTTTCTTAAGAAATATCAAAAAGCCTTGCCATTTGCCTGAAACAACAGAGAAATGTTACCAAGAAGCAGAAAGGAACTATAATCTAGCACAAAAAACCTAACAAATGTTGACAGGGATATCTAATCAAAAAAGCACAAATAACAAATAGATATGCAGGAGTACATAAAATTAAGGAATATGCATCAAAAGACACTATGAATAGTGGAAATACAACCCACAGAATAGCAAAAAATATTTGTAAGTTATACATCTGATAAAGGATTAATATTCAGAATACGTAAGTAACAGTAAAAAAACCAACAGGCTTCAAAAGTGGGCAAAAGTCCCGAATAGATATTTCTCCAAAGACACAAAAATGGCCAATAAGCACATAAAAAGATGCTCAGCAACATTTATCTTTAGTGAAATGCAACCTATAATGACATGCTACTTTATACCTATTAGGATGGCCATTATAAAACAACCACCACCAAACAAAAACAGAAAATACCAAGTGTTGGTTAAGATGTGGAAAAATTGACACCCCTGCTCATTGCTGGCAGGAATGTAAAATGGTACAGCTGCTATAAGAAATAGGTGATTCTTCAAGAATTAAACTAAGAATTACTAAATTACCATAGAATCTAGCAATTACATCTCTGTGTATAAAACCTGAAAGCAGGGACTTTAGTTGTACATTAATGTTCATGGCATCATTATTCACAATAGCCCATAAGTAGAGATAACCTACATGTCTGTCAGCAGATGAACAAATTAACAAAATGTGGTAAATAATACACTGGAATATTATTCAGCCTTAAAACAAATTAAATTCTGATACATGCTACAAAGTGGATGAACTTGAAAACATTATACAAAGTGAAATAAGGCACACACAAAGACAAAAATTACATGATTCCATCTATATGTGACATATAGGAATTCACAGAGGCAGGGAGTGAAGCAATGGTTATGGGGTGGGGGTAAAGGATTGGAAAATTATTGTTTTGTGTGTAAACAGTTTATGTTGTGGAGATAAATAGCTCTGGACATAACTACTCAACATTTTGAGCACTTAATGCCACTCAGCTGTACAAAACTGGCTAGAATAGCAAATTTTATGTTATATATATTTTATCACCACCAGAAAAATTAATCAATTGCCAGAAAATGAGCTCTCCAGGCTGGAAGCCATTTAAAAGAATACTAGGGAAGAGTTTCTCCCTCAAAGTAGAGGCAATCCTAATGATGGGAATAGAGTAAAGCCCTCGGGACCTCCATTTGTTGATATGGCACAACTCAAAATGAGAAGAAACACAGTGTCTGCAACAATGGGCCCAAACATAAAAAAGATCATGTGTATGGCACAGTGTCGGGTAGCGTTTTATTCTGTTATACATAGGGTCACTATGAGTTGGACGTGACTTGACAGTACCTAACAAAAACAAATATATGCATCATTGGAATCCCCAAAGAAGAAAACCAAACAATGGAATAGAATATCTAAAGATGTAATTCACAAGAACTTCTTTCAAATAGAAGCAGCCTTCAAGGTACATATTGAAACATAAATCACAGACTCAGAACAGTCTACACAGATATATTCTTAGGAACTTATTGTGCAGATGCTCAATTTATGATGGGATTACCTCTTGATAAACTCATAATAAATTGAAGTATTGTAAGCTGAAAATGCATTTAACACACCTAACCTAGCACACCTAACGAACATAGCTTAGCTAGCCTATCTTAAACATGCTCATTTACATTGGCCTACAGCTAGAAAAAAGTCATCTAACCCAAAGCCTAATCCAGAATAAAGTTCTGAATATCTTATATAATTTATTGAATACTTGTAGTCAAAAAACATTGGCAAGATAGTATAAAAGTTGTTTACCCTCATGATCGCAGTACTGAAAAGAAGCTGAGGCTCATTGTGGTGGGTCAGCATGGCAGGAGAGTATCATACTCCATATCACCTGCTCAGAAAAAGACCAAAATTCTAAACTCAAAGTATAGTTTCTATGGAATGCCCATACCTTCTGTACCAGTAGAAAGTCACAAAATCATCCTTACCTAAGTATCCTAAGTTGGAGATTGTCTGTATGTGATACAAGGATTTGTATTGAGGACATAAAGAACTCTTACAATTCAGAACAAATGATCCAACTGAGAAATAGACAAGAGATATGAACAGACATTTAATAAGAGAAGATATACAAATGACTGCTATGCATATGGAAGTATGTCTAACATCATTAGTCATCAAGAAACTAAGATGCTGAGCAGGGTGGCAAACACATGTCATCCCAGTGATGTGGGAGACTGAGCCAGGAAGATCACAAGTTCAAGGCCAGAGGCAGTCTGCATAACTTAGGGAGACCTTGTCTCAAAATTTCAAAAAATCAAAAAACGGACTGAGGGCACAGCCTCATACTAAAGCCTTTGCAAAATATGTTTAAGGAACTGGGTTCAACCCCCAAATGCTGGGGTAGAGAGGAGAAGAAAGAAAAAGACAGACAGACAGACGGACACAGCACTACCAATTCAGTACAATGGCTAAATAAAAAAGACTTAAGTACAATATCCTCACGTGTCTGTCAGCTTGTTGCAGTGTGGGGGCTTGTGTGTTGCTGTGACGCTGAAAGCTATGCTGCCGATAAGTCAGATACCAGGAAAGCCACCCATGGTGGACAGGTTCCAGCTGTGCTTCCAGACTAAGACAGGCTTAGGGAGAAGGATCTGGCAGCCCACCTACTCTTGAAACAATAAACCACTGAAAACCCTATGAGTAGCAGAGAAGCACTGTCAAAGACAGTGCCAGAAAATGAGCCCCCCAGGCTGGAAGGCATTTGAGAAATAACTGGGAAGAGCTGCATCCTCAAAGTAGAATTGGCCTTAATGGCGGGAATGGAGCCCCTGAGACTTCCTTTTGCTGATGTGGCACAACTCAAGAAGAAACATAGTGGTTGCAACAATGGGCTCAAACATAAGACGACTGTGTGTATGGCAGAGTGTTGGGGAATGCTTTGTTCTGTTGTACAGAGGGTCTCTGTGAGTCAGATCTGACTTGATGGCACCCAACTCAGGGGCTGGTGAGGATGTAAAAAACTGGAAAACTCAGACACTACTCATGGGAATGAAAATGGTACAACCAATTTAAGAATTGTGTGGCTGTTTCTTAAAATGTAAACTGTAAAATCACTGTCAAACTCAGTAATTCTCCTCCCAGGCACCTATGCAAGAGAAATGAAAACACATTACCATACAAAGCTGTGTACACTAACGTTCACAGCCACTTTACTGATAATAGCTCAAACTGGAAATAACACAAACGTCCAAACTTTACAACCGGCTATGAGACACACGGGCTGGGATTTAGCTCAGTTGGTAGAGTGTTGCGCTGCTGTCTCTGAGGTCCCAAGTTCAATCCCCAGCACCCCAAAAATGGGAGAAGGGCCTGGCAATCCACTCCCAAGGAAATCCCGAAATAGTAAGCCATTGAAAACCCTATGAGGGTTGCTATGAGTCGGATACTGACTCGACAGCACCTAACAACATCAACATGGAGACACACAAACAAGTAATGGCAGCAAAGTTGAATGGCAGGTCAAATATTTTTTGAAATCTACTATGAAGACGGTGCCTGCTCATTGATGGTCAAGATCAGAGTGCAGTCAGCAGCAAATTTCAGGACTTTCCAGGCCTGCAAGGCTACAAAAGCCAAATAAAACACAGGAAGTCTTCACAAAAGTTAGTTTCATCATAGCATTTAGAAAACCTAACTGTAGTCTGTGTGAAAGGAATTTGATACCAAACATCAAAGTTGTTGTTAGGTGCCATCGAGTCAGGTCTGACTCATAGCTACCCTACTTACAACAGAATGAAACACTCCCTGACACTGTACCATGCCCGGCACTACGTTTGTGCTTTTCTGCTATTCATGTTGTTGTTGTTAGGTGCCGTTGAGTCGTATCTGACTCATAGCGACCCTCATAGGGTTTTCAATGGCAGATTGTTTCGTGATTGCCTTGGGAGTGGATTGCCACGTCCTTCTCCCATTTTTGCGGTGCTGGGAATCAAACTTGGGACCTCAGAGACTACAGAGTGGTGCTCTACCAACTAAGCTAAATCCCAGCATTTAGCTCTCTGCTATTCATAGGGTTTTCAATGGCTGATTGTTTCAGGGTTTTTTAGGGGAGGCAGGGCTGCCAGGTCCTTCTCCCATTTATGATGTGCTAGGGATCAAACCCAGGGCCTCAGAGTGCACAGAGCAGCACTCGACCAACTGAGCTAAACCCCAGCCAAAGTAGGAGCTAAAAGATGAAAACCATGATGTCTTTGAAACCTGAGCTTGTTTAGTATTTGTTGTATTATTTAAAGAAACTCAGTTCTGTTAGAGAACAGGGAAAATGAGGAGGACAGATAAAATATTATGCACACAGAGGGCTGGGGATAATACTCAGCGGTACCTAGCAAGTGCGAGACCCTGGGTTTGATCACAGCACTGCAGAACAAAAACTATGTATAAAGAGTACATAAGGAAGTAGCTTAGGAGACTGTCCTATCTATGCAGTCTGCTTTAATGAGACCATATCATAAATTGGGCATGTTAGCTGGGCACAGTGGCATAAGCCTGTAATCCCAGCAACTTGGGAGGCAGAGACAGGAGGATAGAGAGTTTGAGGCCAGAGGCAGGCTGTGTAATTTAGCAAGGCCTGTACTCAAAAAAAAAAAAAAAAAAAAAAAAAAAAAAAAAAAAAAAAAAAAAAAAAAAAAAAAAAAAAAAAAAAAAAAATCTAACTTGTAAGTGATTTTTAAAAAAAACAATCAGTTAAGGTGATAATAAAGAATCTCTCTCACCTAGTACCTTCAGGGACAAATAAAATGTCTCCTTGGAACATAATATTGACTTAAAATATAAATATGTATGATTATATATATTACATATATATAAAATATGCATTTTCTGAATATTAAAGTAAAAAATTGTTGTCATTAGGTGCCCTCAAATTAGGTTTGACTCACAGTGACCTTATGTACAACAGAATGAAATACTCCTCAACACTGTGCTATGCTTGTACTACATCAGTGCCTCTCTGCTATTCATAGGGCTTCCAATGGCAGATTTTTTTTTTTTTTTTTTTTTTTTGGTGGTACTGGGGGTTGAACCCAGGGACTTGCGCTTCCATGTTCTGCAAGTGCTGGACCACTGAGCTGCACCCCCTACCCATTTTTTTTTTTTTAACTTTTTTTGAGACAGGTCTCGTTAAAGTTACGCAGCCTGCCTCTGGTCTCGAACTTACAATCTTCCTGCCTCTGCCTCCCGAGCTGCTGCCCGGCTTTGGCAGATTGTTTTGAGACTGTATCAGGAGTAGGCTGCCAGGTCCTTCTCTCATTTTTGGGATCAAGCCCAGGGCTTCAGAGTGCACAGAGCAGCACTCTACCAACTAAGCTAAACCCTAGCCACCCACCCACCTACAAAAAATTAGAGCATTCTGTAAATTATAGCAGTGATGACATTTGACTATTGTAAAATGTTTTATATAAGTACTACTAGAATTATTTAGAAATTTAGGAAATTTAGTTGTAGAAACATGCATATTTCCCATGGATTTGGTGTTACTTACCGGTGGTACTGTATTATAGCTCCCAGAAGTTCCTATAGTGGAAAAGGATTCACAAACATTTATCAATCCTGCTTTCCCACCACCACTTTCAGCAACTATGCTGAAGCAAAAATTCCAGAATTACTAAAAGAAAATATAGGAATAGGACTTCAAAATACAAAAATGTAATACACATGCTCTGAGATAATGGTTTGATGGTTACTTTTATTCTCCCTCCAGCTAATCCCAGGGTTTTGCAACAACTAAGCTCATGCTATCATACTTAGCTCTTTAGAAACATTTAGAAACATCGCATAGCCTAAAACATTGGCAAGGGCTCTATACCAGGTTGTCAGAATTGAATAAACTCAAGCAAGGATCTTCCTTCACCTTTTTCGGAAAGGCAAGTGGACAAAAATGCTGGATGTCACCCACAATAAACCAACAAACCTTCCCCCATCTCGTAGAGGGGAAAACAAAGTCACAGGACCCCACCAGAACAGGCAGGGCAAAGGCCTCCCTCGGAGACTGGGCAGTGCACACAGCAGACAGAGGCCTGTACTCACACAGATGGCCAGCGCTCCAGCCTTCATTCTCTCAGGAAGTGTCTGCAGGAACTGAAGAAGACCAGGCGAAAACAGTAAAATGAGCAAGATCCTAAAATTCCACTCTGTGTATATGCTTTGATTGGAAAAACAGGTCCCAATCCCAAGGTCCCACGGTAGGCAAAAAGCAGCCGAACATTTTAGCAAGTGTGGTTTTGCTTCTCCTTGAGCTGAGCCCACATGGCTGGGGAGACTGGCGGGAGTGGAAATCTGATCCAGCGCGTCAGCGTTGGCAGGCAGTGGAGTCACGTGAGCAGCCATGGCTCCTGACGCCTAGACACCACACACAGGTTCCCTCAGATGGGACAGCCGCCGTGTTCATTAAATGGTCCATAAAGTAGAAAAGCAAACTGGCTTCTGTGTCACTACGTGTGTCTAAAGAAATGAAGGTACACAGTCACACACTGCTTTCAGTGTGCAGACACATGCCTCATTTCTCTGAAGCATTTTTTGTTCCCTAGAAACCAGCAAAATTCTATCAGTCTCTTCTCTCCATCCTTACCTATCAAAATAGTTTTATAGGGGAACATAACCCAAATATGTATATGAGTTTTACTACATATCAGTCAAAAGGCTCCATAAACCTTGCAAGTTGATGAAAGTGTAACCCAAATTGGTATAATAGTTGCATAATGGAAAAAGCCATTGCTGTGTTACTCTGTACCCTACCAACATTTGCCAATAAAGGGAGAAAGAAAGCTGTTTTAAAAGAAGACATGCTCTGTTATATAGCTGTTATTTGTTGTTGTTGTTGTTAGGTGCCATTGAGTCGGTTTCCGACTCATAGCGACCCTCTGTACAACAGGGGAAACACGATTGTCAGTGCTTCTCTGCTGTTCATAGGGTTTTCAATGGCAGATTGATTTTTGGGAGGGGGTTGCCAGGTCCTTCTCCCAAGCCTACAGCTTCCGGTGTTCCCAGGTGGTCTCCCATCCAGGTACTAACCAGGCCCGACCCTGCTTAGCTTCCGAGATCTGACGGGATCGGATGCCACAGGGCTATGGCTGCAGGCAGCTGTTATTTACTGCTTCTAATTACTTTCAAATGATCTTACTCACATATATTGATGATAAACGTAAATATACTTTTAGACCTACATAATTCTACATGTGATTTGCAGTCTAAAACATTAGCCTAAAGCTGACATTTCGATATTTTCTACTTCATGCTGTATCGTCACAAAGTTCAATAGATTTTATAGCTTCCAACTACTTGAACTGATACTTAAAATACCCATTTCAAGTAATCCAAAAGGAAACTACCCTATTTTTGTTTTTATTATACTTTTTTCTTTCAAATTTTTATGTATATCTAACCTACTTAAAGAATGCTGCCTAATGTGAAGTTCCACTTGACCCAACTTTAAAAGATATGTTGTTGTTGTTGTTGTTGTTAGGTGCCATGGAGCCGGTGTCCAACTCACAGCGACCCTGCCCAGTGTCTGACTCATAGCGACCCTGCATACAACAGGCAAAACACTAATGTCAGTGCTTCTCTGCTATTCTTAGGGTTTTCAATGGCAGATTGATTTTTGGGAGGGGGTTGCTGAGTCCTTCTCTCAAGTCTACAGCACCTGGTGTTCCCAGGTGGTCTCCCATCCAAGTACTAACCAGGCCTGACATTGCTTAGCTTCCAAGATTTGATGTGATCAGATGCCACAGGGCTATGGCTGCAGGCTTTAAGACATAGAATGTGCCAATGACAAAGGCTTAACAACTTGGTACCTTAAGAGGAGTGGGTGGGAGGAAAAGAGAAAGCCAAAAGCAGAGCCCATTTCAACACTTCTTTTCAAACAAATTTTCTTATCCATCTATAGCCAACCAGTGCCATTTGCAGCAGGACCAAGATACCAAATCATACCAAACAAACTGTGGGACATGACAGAGTACAAGTTCTTTCCATCTGTGCATGTATAACACTGTATAGACTTTACTTCCACAAGGCAGAATAACACAAAAGGGAATGGACTTAGGAGAATGGACAAAATCTTCTCCATTATAAAAATTTTTTTCTACACCAGGTGTGGTGGTGTACGCCTGTAATCCCAGCGGTTGGGGAGGCAGAGGCAGGAGGATTGCAAGTTCAAGACCAGAGGCAGTCTGAGTAATTTGGTGAGACCCTGTCTCAAAAAAAGTAAAAAAAGAGGTTGGAGGTGCAGCTCAGTGGTCCAGCACTTGCAGAGCATACAAGGGTGAGGCCCTGGGTTCAACCCCAGTACCACACACACACACAAAAAAAATCTACTTCTCCTTTAATGTAGACTTTATCTTAAGACTCCTATTCACCCATTAGAAAAATGGGCTGACTGCTAAAAAACATTAACATAACAAACTTTCTAATATTTTTCAAGTTATCTTTTTCTGACTATATAAGAAATGACGCTGGGCGCAGTGGCACATGCCTATAATCCCAGTGGCTCAGGAAGTAGAGGCAAGATTGTAAGTTCAAGACCAGAGGCAGTCTGCTTAACTCAGTGAGACCCTGTCTCAAAAAAGTAAAAAAAAGGGCTGAGGGTACAGCTCAGTGGTCCAGCACTTGTAGAGCATGCAAGCGCAAGGCCCTGGGTTCAACCCCCAGTACTGGAAAAAAAAAAAAAAAAAAAGAATTGCCATGAAAAATGAAAAATAAAATCTCAAAGATTAGGCCACCTGTGGGCCCATCACCCAACATCCCTGAATCAATATTGCTTACCTACACTGGGCAGACACTATGCTTCGTGCTGCACAGACACTGGGAAGGGAGACGTTGTGCCTTCTCTTATGGAAAGCCTGGGAGGCAGGGTGTGTGTGTGCATGTGTGTGTCTGTGTGTGATATGAAAATGCCAGAGATAACCCTTCATGACTGGCAAATGCAAACGATGAGGCTCAGGACACTACGCCAAAATACAGCGCCCTGGTGTACCAGGTTATTTGAAGCTGCACCGGCAATTCACTCTCATTTTCTGCCCTTCTTCCCCAAAACAGGTCAGGGAACTTGAGAAGGGTTTTCTGACATTCCCGGGCCAGCTCACAAGACCCTCATGTGAGGGACGTTCTTCCCATACCATGCAGAACATGGAGCCTTGTCCCTGAGGATGAGGACTCTCAGAGAAGAACCTGAGCACGCAGGCCTTGCCAAATCCACCCCAGCCTGTCACCAGTAGGTGGGGTCCCCTCTCCTACATGTCTCTCCACCTCTGTCCATACCTCATGAAACCCAACATAAACATACACAGGTTCAAAACCATTTCTGGGGGTCTTCATGTCCTCATGAACGCTCACACCACACAGAACTTACTAATGAGTTTGAATGTCTTCTTTTATCTCTCTGCCTTTGGTTATCAAGTTCCCAGCCACGAGAGTAGGACAGGTGAGAAGATATTTCCCCCGCTTACATGGAGGTACTAATAAAGCAGCAAAGGTAGTGAAAGAGGAACAGAGGACCTCAATTGACACACAGCTCTACTTCCAGTATACTTCCTATGCTTGTTAAAAACATTCTTTACATCTCATTTACGACAGAGGGAATTAATTAGGTGGGAAACAAAGTGCCTGAGCAGAAAGCTGCACGTGCTTTCAGGCAGACTCTGGAAATCAGACATGGGGTAAAAGAAAACTTCAGTGGGTCGTGCACATTAGAATCATTTTCATGCACATCTCCTGAACAGTTGCTGTGACCACTTCTGGCTTCCTTCTCTCCTCCTTAGAAAAATCAACATTGTCTGCTTATTCTGCCTCTAAAACATTTTTCAGATACATTTCCCCTGCTCACATAGCTAATTTAAAACATTCAGAACTACACCGGACTCCTCTGGTACACCCCTGTGTTTGTGAAAAACATGCCATTCTCCTACACTTTCTCCTGCTCCAGGGGCAGGTTTCAGAGGGAATGTGGCCACTCAGAGGGAATGTGGCCACTCAGGGAGCTGTACGAGTTGTGAGTGTCTGTGCACTGCAGTAAGCGCTCGTCTTAATCTTAACCTTGAGAATAAGAAACGATTGATCTATCGATTAAATTCCAAAATCCTTTCAATAGCTTCCAAGGTTTTTCCAAATCTAATCCCACACTAGGATTTTCTTCATTATATTCCTTAAATACTAGCTTTCTTGCTTGGCAGCATAATGGCCCCCAAAGGAGTCTACACTGCATAGCCAAAAAAGCAAAAAAGCAAAAAAAAAAAAAAAAAAAAGGTGTGTGTGTGTGTGTGTGTGTGTGTGTGTGTGTGTGTGTATAAAGAACCCAGCACATTTCAAAAAAATTTTTTTTAAATTAAAAAATAATGACCTATGGCTGGCACAATACCTACAAGTCTGTATAACATATATAAATATATATATATACACACACACATATATATGCGCGCACACACACACACACACACATCTGGGAGTAAGTAGTGCTGGGGACGCACAGGGCCTTGTGCATGCTAGGTGAGCATTCTACTCCTGAGCTAAACTTAATGGGTTTTTCTTATTCTTAATTAAAAAAAAAATCAAGACTTCTGTCCAGAGGGTAAAAAACAAAAACTTCTTTTATAAAAATGACATAAACTCCAAAAGTTGGTCACAAACAATATTTAAAAAATTCTTAACTAAATAATTCCCAGAATTAGAATGAAAAGTATTAACTTACAAGAGGGCAGAAAGAGCAGTTGTTAGGATCTGTCCAATTGCCAAGAGTTTTCACATATATTCTCAATTTATTACCACAACAATCCACAGTGCAGGTACTACTATTCACGACTCCCAGGGGAAAGACTGAGTCTCTGGCATGCTCAGACTTGCACAGCCAATGATGGGCAAAGACAGGTTTCAAACTCAGGCTTCTGCATCTAAAACCTATGTTCTCATAAATACATTAAATTATTATCAGTATATTTCTCTCTTTGGAACAGACCTGATTTCTTATTATGACTAGCCTAAGTCTAAAAACATATAATGAACCTCACTGCTAAATGTAATTGAGCCCCAACATCGAGAACTACTGTATACACTGTTTCAGAGGTAACTTCAAGAGTCTATTTTTAAAAAGAGTAAGTATTACTCACTAAGGATCTTTGTACATATTATCTCATTTGATCAACATAAGAAAAAGCTAAAATACAAAGGCCATTATTCCCATTTTATGACAAAAAAGTGAAACTAAGAAATTAGCTCACTTACCCAATCACACAGACAGAAAAAGTCACATCCAGGATAGAATAGAAACTCAAAACTGCACATATTCATTTAAAAAGATATAACTCATAACACTAGAAACCTTAAAACTCTCATGAGCCATAGTATCCTGGGCTAACAAGGACTGTCAGAAATAGGCCCTGTTGTAGGATTCCTGGGCATTCATGTGGCAGCTGACTGATAACAATGTTTCACATTATTGTAGCTACAACAGTTTCATTATTATTTACAGACATAAATTGCTAAATTGCTGCTACATCGCTATTTTATAATGTAACAATATTTGTTCCCCTTCCTTAGGGCATAGGGGAACTCCTAGAGGCCCCACAATTAGCTACTTCCACTTATGATAAATCAATTTCCTAGTTGCTTATAGCAAGGAGTCTTCAAACTGTGCAACTGGAAAGAAATCCTTTAATAAACAAACAAACAAACAAACAAGACCTTACAAATGAAAGGACAGCAGAAGAGAGGGTAGGAAGGATGGGAGGCAGGTATATTAAAATTCCAATGTTGCATGTGAAAGATCCATCAGAAAAAAGAAAATGAAAACATAAAAATCTTTTTCTTCTGTGATTATCATCACTGTTAGGTGCCATCGAGTCGGTGTCTGACTCACAGTGACCCATGTACAATGGGCGTAACACTGTTGTTAGTGCCTCTCCTCTATTCATAGGGGTTTCAATGGCTGTTTTTTAGGAGTGGGTTGCCCGGTCCTTCTCCCAAGCCTACAGCACCTGGTGTTTCCAGGTGGTCCCCCATCCAAGTTCTAACCAGGCTTGATCCTGCTTAACTTCTGAGATCTGATGGGGTCAGATGCCACAGTGGTACCGCTGCAGGCTTCTATGATTGTGGCAATGATAAATTAATGAAAATCACCTGCTGGTTAAAAATAAATAAATAAAACTAAGAACAAGGTCAGTGCAAACTGACTTTTGTGTTAGAATAACAGATGTTTTGTTTAAATAAGTAAGCCTATTTTTAAAATATTCCTGGAAACAAAACTTCTAACTGAAATGAGAAAAGTTTACAGTCCAGTATGCTTAAAAATGGACTTAATAATCCCAGGAACTTTTTCTAACCACAGCAATCATGTAACCAGTACAACATTGCAGCACATTGTTTTAGGACTTTCCTAGTTATTAACTAATGCCACTATTATATCCTCAAAGGAAAAGAACACAATGTACAAGGAAAGGGGAAATAAAACACAAACTAGAGAATAATACAACCTCTTAGGTGTAGAGAGAAAAGGACTAGGAGAAAATATATATAACAAAGCAAGAGGAAAAACATAAATACCCAAGAAACCAGAGATAGTTAACACCTACTATCACTTTTCAGAATTGAGGTGTCAGGGCTTTATATTGAAAGATGCAATAAATACAAATAATAGGAAAGGCAAAGTTGGACTTCTTTATGTTTTGCGGCTTTAAAAACTTATATAGAGGAAAGATCATAAAATATATTTCAAATATATTTCTAAATAGACGCCCATTTGGAGACCATCAGTTGCATCATACCTGCATTTTATATTTTTACCATCACCTTCAGATACTGGTAAGCTAAAATCCTGCCCAGAATATATTATACAAAATATGCTGTGATTTTAAGGCACAGGAAGAAAATATGTACCTGTTTTGGATTAATGAAAATTACCAATAGACAATCCTGAGGTAGCTTTATAACAGCAACTACTTTATAAACCACTCTTGCAAATATACTATCACTATGTGTGCATGAATCAATCTAGCCTTTCTGACTATAGCTGTCTTTTAGCTAATCTCCTTTCAAAATCTTTTCTTGGAAGGTTGAGAGAATATGAGTATTTCCCATTGAGACAGGTAGGGACCACCATAAGGGAATAAAAGGCAAATAAATTTCGGACCCAGAAGCTGTTACCAGAAAAAAGCACGCTTGCAATAGTGTTGCTTTCAACAGATGAGGCTATAAGGCCAGAATGTGTACAGCCTAGGAGCCCCTCATGATTTGACTGAGCTACAATTAGTGGTATTTGATATTGCCACACACACAACAAAGGCTAGGGGCAACTATTATGGAGGAAACACCTTCAGAAAATCCTTTAGCTTCACTTGATCTTCTTGTTGTTGTTGTTAGGTGCTGTCGAGTTGAGTCCGACTCATAGTGACCCTAGGTACAGCAGATCGAAACACTTCCCGATTCTGTGCCAGGCAAACGATCTTATTTATGTTTAAGCCCATTGTTGCAGACACTGTGTCAATCCATCTGCTGGAGGGTTTTCCTCTTTTGCGTTGAACTGCCACTCTCCCAAACATGATGTCCTTCTCCAGGGATTGATCTCTCCTGACTACATGTCCGAAATATGTAAGACGCAGTCTGGCCATTCTTGCTTCCAAGGAGCACTCTGGTTGTACTTCTAGGACAGATTTGTTGGTTCTTTTGGCAGTCCACGGTATATTCAATAGACATCTTCAGCACCACAATTCAAAAGCATCAATTCTTTTTCTGTCTCTCTTGTTCAATGTCCAGCTTTCACAAGCG
>VMDO01018893.1:27605-41165 GCA_007922755.1 Pedetes capensis
TTTTGCCACAGCTTTTCCTAGAGCAATGCATCTTTGGATTTCTTGACTGCTGCTTCCACGGGTGTTGATTATAGAGCCAAGCAAAGTAAAATCTTGGACAACCTCAATCTTTTCTCCATTTAATGTGAAGTTGCGTGCTGACCCAGTCGTAAGGATTTTTGTTTTGTTGATGTTTAGTCGTAACCCATATTGAAGGCTAAGTTCTTTGATCTTCATCAGTAAATGTTTTAAATCCTCTTTACTTTCAGCAAGCAGAGTTGTGTCATCTGCATAAAGCAGGTTGTTAATGAGTCTTCCTCTAATCTTGATGCCACGTTCTTCCTCATAAAGTCCAGCTTCTTGGATTATTTGCTCAGCATATAAATTGAAAAGATAGGGTGAAGGTATATAGCCCTGATGCACACCTTTCTCAACTTTAAACCACTCAGTGTTTCCTTTTGCTATTTGAACAACTGCCTCCTGGTTCATGTACAGATTTCTCATGAGCACAATTAGGTGTTCTGGTATTCCCATTTTCCAAAATGTTATCCATAATTTGTTATGATCCACACAATCAAATGCTTTTGCATAGTCAATAAAACATAGACAGACATCTTTCTGATATTCTCTGCTTTCAGCTAATATCCACCTGACATCAGCAATGATGTCCCTGGTTCCCTGCCCTCTTCTGAATCCTGCTTGATTTTCCGGTAATTCCTTGTCTATATACTGCTGCAGTCGCCTCTGAATGATCTTTAGTAGAATTTTGCTGGTGTCTAATATTAATGATATTGTCTGATAGTTTGCACATTCAGTTGGATCCCCTTTTTTGGGAATAGGCACAAATATGGATCTCTTCCTGTCAGTTGGCCAAGTAGCTGTTTTCCAAACCTGTTGGCACAAACATGTTAACACCTCCAGTGCTGCATCTGTTTGTTGAAACATCTCTATTGGTATCCCGTCAATTCCTGGAGCCTTGTGTTTTGCCAGTTCTTTCAAGGCAGCTTCCACTTCATCCTTCAACACCATTGGTTCCTCTTCATATGCAACGTCTTGAAATGGCTGGTCATCTGCCAATTCTTTCTTGTTTAATGACTCTGTGTATTCTTCCCATCTTCTTTTGATGTTTCCTGAATCATTTAATATCTTCCCAGTAGAATCTTTCACTACTGCCACTCGAGGCTTAAATTTTTTCTTCACTTCCTTGAGCTTGAGAAACACAGAGTGTGTTCTTCCCTTTTGGTTTTCTGCCTCCAGCTCCTTGCAAGTCATTATAATATTTGTTTTTGTCTTCTTGAGCTGCCTTCTGAAATCTTCTGTTTAGTTCCTTAACTTCATCATGTCTTCCTTTTGCTTTAGCTGCTCGAAGTTCGAGGGCAAGGTCCAGTGTCTGTTTTGACAGGTAATTTGGTCTTTCCTTTTTTTCTTGTCTTTTAAAGAACTTTTTGCTTCCTTCTTGAATATCTTTTATGTCATTCCACAACTCTTCTGGTCTCCTGTCATTTGTGTCTAATGCATTAAATCTATTTTTAAGGTGGTCTCTGAACTCAGGTGGGATATACTCAAGGTCATACCGTGGCTCTCGTATACATGTTCTAATTTTCTTCAGCTTCAGTTTGAAGTTGCATATGAGAAGTTGATCTTAGTTAACTTAAAAATCACTAAGTTTGGAGGTCACACAGCTGAGCAATATATTATTAGCTTCCTACTAGCTTCACTTCAGATAACACGACTGACGTGTGGGTTATGATAACAGTTGCTTAGGATACTTTGCAGAGACTTGAAGGTTGCTTTTGCTAAAAACATTCACTCTTCACTTAAGCCTACAGATGTCTGATACGTGACTAAGATGGGATAAAAGGTTTGGCTCCTCTGCATATTTTGTCTGCCCCTTTTGCTATCTTAAATCTTGGGTCTGACTCTACTCAGCTGCATGGAGACTTGTTGATTAAGACTATAACACAGAGTTAACTTGGCCTCTCGCCCATTGGAGCTGGTGTCCATTTCTTCTACCCTCACCCCTGTGCTTTCTCAGGAGTTCAAGTACCCCCAGTCCCACCCTCTTATCATAAGGCCCATTCGAAACCACAAGGGCAGGACATGTACACAAGACAATGTAACACAGCAGTTCCTGGCTTAGTTACCACTAGCCTGCAAACCTCAAAGTCAGAATGCTTGTGCACAAGAAGGAAAATGCCTTTTGAAACCACACCATGAACAGTGGACAATGAACGAATTTTAGCCACACCAGAAAAACCAATGAAAGTTTGCTGCTCTTCTTTGTTTGGCAAGCAGCACCCTGCTCCCCTCTCAGCCACTGCTGCATCTCTTCAGCTCAAGCTCAAATGGGCAGGCTTGAGCTGAAGTTCCAATAAAGGAGTCTTGCCTGTCCTATTGGTAATACTGTATATAGTTTGATTTCATTTCTCCTGTTTCCATGCCTTAAGATGCTGAAATTTGGTATCACTTCCAGTTGAAAGGCCACAGAAATGACAGAAATATAGCTAGTATGTACCTACTGCCTATAATGTGTGGGGCACTCTGCACAGCAATCATTTATACCATTTCAGTTCATCCTTACAACAAAACCCATATAGGATCAGTATCATTTTTATTCCCATTTTCTAGGTAGAACAGCTTTTATACCACCAGCCCAAGACCAAATAGCCAGTAGATGACAGAAGTACAAACCAAAGACTTGTGTTTCTAGAACCTATATGGCTCATCATATAACACACAGCCTGTGGACGCTATAGGCTTCCAAACAATGGTTGAAACAACTACAATGTAAAAAGAGATTTATCATTAAAATATAAAGTTAAAACAGGACCCGATAGATAACAAAAGCAATAGGAATTTAAGATGAATTAGGTATAGCAAGAAACACAAACCACAGCTCACAGATCTGTGCTGGTCAGTGCTAAAATGGACAAACCTGGTTCTTATGTCAGATAAAAGGAAGTCTGATTTCATCTAGAAACATTTTTTACCTAACATTAAATGTAGTCAGCACTTACCACATGAATCCACAAGATGACAGAGTAAGGACATCATAAACAATTTCTTTAACATCAGTTTGGCTAAATGCAAAGATACTCCTCACCTGATTGTTTCTAATACCTTCCTTCTAGAAAAGCCAGCAGCAGACCAGTAAATTGAAACATTTAATACCACAACTCTGATACAATCTAAATGAAAATGGGGCAAAGGATCTAGATAGATATTTCTCAAAAAAGACACACAAATGGTCATACATGGAATGATGCTCCATATCATGAGCAATCACAGAAATGCAATCATTCAATGAGATGCCACTTCACACCTGCTAGGAAGTCTATAATTTTTTTTTTTAAAGATTGATAATAAGGACTGATCAGAATGTGGAGAAATTGGAACACTCACACTCTATAGAAATGTAAAATGGTTTAGCTGCTTTAGAAAAATAAAAATGGTGCTTCCTCGAAAGGTTAAAAGGGTTGGGAGTGTATCTCAGTGGTAGAGCATGTGCTCAGCATATTTCAAGGCCCTGGGTTCAAGCTCCAGCATGAAAAGTAGAGCTACCATAGGATCCAGCAATTAACTACTGAAGAGAAATGAGGACACATGTCACTAACAGTCCACAGCTTACATTAAAACTTTCTCTTGGTGGTGTACATTCTGTGTGTTTGGAGAAATGTACGACAGATATCCGCAGTTACAGTACCATACAGAGTAGTTCTGCCCCTCTAAGCATCTATTCTTGATATTCTATGTCCCCTCTTTCAACCCATACTGTATTCTAAGTCGGCCACAATTAGCAACTACTCCCCTAAAAAAAGGAGAAGTTTACCAGATGAAATTATGTCTTGTAAAGAAACAGCTGCCATGAATAAAGTCTTAGCAAAAGTCTGCTAAATACAACTGCTTTGAATGAAGTGACATTTTGAGGAAATCAAGAGACGTGGGCTATATCCAGACTTGACCGTAACATAAGGCAATGAAAAGGACACAATGACAAGCCCAGTAAGATGGAGAATTCAGGGGAAACACAGAGACATGCAAATGATATCTGGAAGAAAATTAAACCCCAGAAATAGCGTGGGAGGAAGAGACAGGATTCATTTATATCTAAATATCACAGGACAGAGCGACCATGGTAGGCTGGAGGGTGAGGGGAAAGCCAGGCAGCTGACACCTAGTTACTAGCTGCCTCATTGCCACATGGCTGGCAGTTTGCAGAAGCCAGTGCTCCACACGCTTACAAATGCCAGGGAAAAGTAACTGTAAGGATATAAAGGATGTAAACCCGGCGCAGCGGTGCGCGCCTGTAATCCCAGCGACTCCGAAGGCTGAGGCAGGAGGATGGCGAGTTCGCAGCTACAGGCAGCCTGCACAGTGTCTCAAAATTAAAGGGGCCGGGGGCGCAGCTGGGTCGCGGAGCACTGGCCAAGCACGCACGGGACCCTGGGTTCGACGCCCAACCCAAGCAAACAGCAGCAGCAGCGAAAAACCCTGCGATGAAACTACCCTGAGGCCGTGCTGGATGCGGGAAGGGCGGGTCGGGGGGCGCGGGGTGAGGGTCGGGGTGGACCCTCAGGAGCCACTCACAGCTCGCAGCACAGCGGAAGCCGAAGGCTCCACCTCGCCGGCGGGGGTCACGGGCGGAGCGGCGTCTGAGCGGGCCGGGCTCTGGAACAGTGCTGCCTGCCACGCGCGACGAGACACCACGTAGCTCCGCGCTAACAGGTCCGCGCGCCAGGCGCGCTGCTCCGGGCAAGCAGGAAGAGGCCGGGCCGGGCCGAGGGCGCGACCCGCACCTCTCGGCTCCTTCCGTGGGCTCCCGGGCGAACGCCCTCCGTTTGTAAACGTGCCCACGTGCGTCACGCCCGCGCGGGGCACGTGCCACGGCCACGGCCCGCCCAGGGCTCCTCGCTCGGCCACGGCGGGCGCAGTGCTGCCCCCTGCCGGCCGACTCGCAGGCGGCCCGGCCACGGCGAGAGGGGCGGTGTCCGGCTCCGCCGTGAGCCCCAAGCACCGCCTCTGAGCCCCGCCCCGCCCCGCTCTCCCGCCCCGCCCCGCCCCCGTGCACTCTGGGCGAACCCCGCCCACTCGCTCTGAGCCCCGCCTACGCGCCCTCCCCTGGAGCCCTGCCCCGCCTCCCGCCCCGCCCGCTCCGCCCTGCTCCGCGCGCTCCCCGCGCGCCCCGCCCCGCGCAGGCAAACGCCGCTGCGGGCGCGCGCGCGCCCCTAATCCCGCGCCTTCCGGCTCCGGCGGCGACGCTGGCTCCTCGCGCGGCAACCGCGTCGCTGCCCTCTGGGCTCCGCCGCGCAGGCGGGTGCAGCGCGCGGTCACGGACAGGTGGCCCCGCCCCGCACCGCCCCGCGCCCAGCGGTGCGGGCGGCAGGCGGCGCGGGTCCTGGGTCCAGGACGGAGGCCGGGCTCTCGGCCACTGCGGGTTGCGGGCCCCGGCGCTGAGCTGCCCGTGTCTCCCGCAGGTGCGGAGCTCGGACCCGCGCAGCCCGGCTCCTCCGCCCGCAGGGGGCTCCAGACCGACGCCGGGGGCCGGGTCCCTGCTCAGGACGCCCGACGCTCTGACCGGCGACATCGCCTCTGTGACCAGTGACATCGCCTTCGCCCGCCGCCCTCCCCTCCGGTGGCCGGTCTGTTAGGTACAAGTTTGTGCTGCCTGAAAACGCAGTTTCCTGCCTGCTGCTGTCACGTTCGTTGCACCGCTTGCTTCTGTCCAGCCGACCTTGCTTGCTGTGATTTCCGTGAGCCATCGCCGGTGTCACCTGTAGCCGACCTTGCCAGGAAGACCGCGCCCGCACAGGCCACTGCCTGATGAAGGCAACACAGGCGGGCAGTGCGTCTTCCCATTACCTATTCCTGTGTACTGAGTTTGCAGGTCCGCTCTAGACTGAAACTGTTTTCCGACACATTTCCCCGAACACTCCAACCTGAGTTTCAGTGGTTTTAGCAAAGAACTTGACCTGCATTGACGGCAAAAATGGAGTATGCAGTGACTGCTTTTTAGAGACCTTCATAGTGCAGTATTGGCTCAACTGCTCACTTCCAGTAAGGTTGCAATTTATGAAAGGGCCTTTAAGTAAGGAGGAAGGAAGGCACAAGATAGCGTTAATTGGAAGTCTTCCTTGCTGTAGGAACCCTTCTTCCCAAGTTTTAAGATGCAAGTGTAGATTCTTATAGACCTTGTCTGAAAATTGCTTATCGTACTATCCTTCTAGATCCTTGGGCGCAGATACAGGAGCTTAAGACTCCATTTTCTAGTGTCTTTGCATTCAAATCTAAGTTGTTAATTACCTTGTTATTGCACTTGCATAGACTACAACACACTTAAAATGTTGGGGAAACGTAAGCGTGTGGTATTGACTATTAAGGACAAACTTGACATTATTGAGAAACTCGAGGAAGGCATCTCTTTCAAAAAGCTTTCAGTGGTATATGGAATTGGTGAATCTACAGTTCGTGATATTAAAAAGAACAAAGAAAGGATCATAAACTATGCCAACAGTTCAGATCCTACAAGTGGGGTTTCCAAACGTAAATCTATGAAGTCGTCAACATATGAGGAACTTGACAGAGTTATGATAGAGTGGTTTAACCAACAAAAGACAGATGGGATCCCAGTGTCTGGAACTATTTGTGCAAAACAAGCCAAGTTCTTTTTTGATGCTTTGGGAATGGAAGGTGACTTTAATGCATCCTCCGGCTGGCTAACTCGATTTAAGCAGCGCCATGGTATTCCAAAGGCTGCTGGTAAAGGAACAAAATTAAAAGGAGATGAAGCTGCTGCCCGTGAATTTTGTGGTAACTTTCAGGAATTTGTTGAGAGAGAGAATTTATTACCAGAGCAAATTTATGGTGCTGATCAGACTGGATTGTTCTGGAAATGCCTACCATCAAGGACATTAGCTTTTGACACTGAGCAAAGTACTTCTGAATACAGATCAAGCAGAGAGAGAATCATCATTATGTGTTGTGCAAATGCTACAGGTTTGCACAAACTTAATCTTTGTGTTGTAGGGAAAGCAAAAAAACCTCGTGCATTCAAAGGAACTGATCTTTCAAACCTGCCTGTCACTTACTTTAGTCAAAAAGGTGCATGGATAGAACAATCTGTTTTTCGACAATGGTTTGAGAAGTGCTTTGTGCCACAGGTACAGAAGCATTTGAAATCTAGGGGGCTTCTAGAAAAAGCAGTGCTTCTTTTAGATTTTCCCCAAGCACTTCCAGATGAAGAACTGTTCAGCTCAGATGATGGCAGAATAATCGTGAAATATTTGCCACCCAATGTCACCAGCCTAATTCAGCCTATGAGCCAGGGAGTTTTAGCCACAGTCAAAAGATATTACCGAGCAGGACTTCTTCAGAAATTCATGGATGAAGGAATTGATCCAAAAATGTTTTGGAAGAACTTGACAGTGTTGGATGCAATTTATGAAGTATCAAGAGCTTGGAACATGATAAAGTCAAGTACCATAACCAGAGCGTGGAAGAAGCTTTTCCCTGGCAATGAGGAAAATTCAGGCATGAGCCTTGATGAAGGAGCCATTTTAGCAGCTAACTTAGCAACAGTTTTGCAGAACACAGAAGACTGTGAACACATTGACATTGACAATATTGACCAGTGGTTCAATTCTGGGAGTAATGACTCAAGTTGTCAGGCACTAACTGACACTGAAGGTACCGAGGACCAAGCCAGGTCTGTGGAGCACAAGCCTTCCAATAAGCCTAGAAAAGCAGAACTGAATCCAGAGAAGCATATTAGCCATAAGGCTGCACTTGAATGGACTCAAAATTTGCTGGATTATTTAGAACAACAGGATGACATGCTGCTGTCTGATAAATTGGTGCTACGGAGGCTTCGGACCATAATAAGAAGAAAGCAGAAGATCCAAAATAAAAGTCATTTATAGTGGTCTTCAATGTTTCAGTGTATTTGCATTTTTGCAACTTTATCTGCAGTGGAACATACCTTGTTGGAAGTACTGTGGATTCCAAAGCCAAATACATTTATAAATGCTGTTGGGATTAGGTACCATTTTGGATTAAATTACAGCTCTTCAAAATTGACTTTAGTAATTGAGCATTGACATGTAACTTGTCTATCTACTGGTTCTAGTCTGTATTATACTAATTAGACCATAAGGCACCTGAGGCCAGGGATCTTGTGTTTGTGCTGTGCCTGAATTTCAATGTGTCTAATAAAGGGCCATGACAATGTAGGCACTCAATAAATTTTACTTAAATTTTTATGACTTTCTTTGGATTTCAGTTTCCCAATTGAAATATGTTGGTGCTAAGTTTACATTTCTACTTCTGAGAATCTTAGAGGAGTTCAGCAAATGTGCTCAGGGTGTTTTGCTGTGACCTCCGAGAACAGAACAGTCTAAAGCTTTAAGCGAGGCATTTCCATACGAGCAGTATTTAGCAACTAGCGATTCAGATTGGCCATCTCTGAGTATAGCGCAGGAAAAAATTAAGGTTGAAATGTCCCTTGTGGAAAGGTTGGCACTCACTTTTATTCCACCTGACAACAGGGAGAACTCTTCCCAGCTGTGAAGAGTGGCAACCTTGTTCCAGGAAAATGTTTCCACTTAGAAGAGGAAACACTTAAATTTTATTATGGGTCCTTTTATTCTGTGCAGCTGTCAGTAGTTTTCCTCTTTAATAAGCTCTTTGACATTAATGTAACACTTTAATGTTTACAAAGTATATCATTGCTTTCGTAGGGTATATTTTTCTGTAAAAGGCTGAGAATATGAGTGTGCCTGTAAATTGTGGCACCAGCACATGAACAGTGGACTCACATGGAGTAGGACGTGAAAAAGGCACACTAAAGACGACGGGCTTCTGTGTGACAGTGACAGGTTACCTAACTCCCTCTGTGTACAACAGGAATAAGACCTGACTCAGAAGGTGTTAGGTGTAAATGAGTTAAGACATGAATTTTAAATGAGAGGCTAGAACAGAATGACACTTAGTGTTAGCTACTGTTACTGCACTGCAGAAATTATGTTTCAGGAATATGTTAAACAGGTCCTGTATGTGATTCAAAGCGATACTGCTATATTAGCAAAACCCTCTCCACAGGAAAAGGAAAGAGATGTGAGTAATTAGATTTAGCTGAAATATTAGAATTTATTTCATTGAAAACTAAAGGGTTAATCCAATTCACAAATCATGTATTGACCATCTACTAGTAGGTCTAGTGAAGTACACAGGCATGCTTAAGACATCTTAGGTTAATTAGGAAATGGGATTGTAATTTCTTTGTTCTAGGCTATTAGCATATTGCTAATACAATAGATACTTGTCTACATAAGAAAAGCTATATGAATATTGACATAATTCACTGAAACAATAAAATACATTTTAAAGTAAATAAGATAGTAGGAGCAGGACACTTGGAATATTTTACCCAACTGTAGTACTACAGGATCAGTAAAAAGAGCAAAAGGAATGTCACAAGAGACTCTGGTAATATAATTAGGCCTAGTCATCAATAGCAAGATTCCTTGTGATCTGATTTGAGGGATTTTTGAGCCTGTATCTGACAATCTTTTTTTCAGGAGGCTACCGTTAGCTTCCCCCAATGTGTCTGGCAGCTTGTCTTGTGGGGGCTTGCCTGTCATTGTGATGCTGAAAGCTATGCCACTGGTATATCAGATACCAGCAGGGCCACCCAGGGTGGACAGGTTTCAGCTGAGCTTCCAGACTAAGACAGACTAGGGAGAAGGACCCCGCAGCCCACTCCCAAAACAGTTAGCCATTGAAAACCCTATGAACAGCAGAGAAACACTGTTAAATGTAGTGCTGGAAACTGAGCCCCCCAGGCTGGAAGCCATTCAAAAGACACCCAGGGAAGAGTTGCCTCTTCAAAGCAGTGTTGACCCTAATGATGGGAATGGAGTAAGGCCCCAGGGACCTCCTTTTGTATATGTGGCACTACTGAAAATGAGAGGAAACAGTGCCTGCAACAGTGGGCTCAAACATAAAATGATTGTGTGCATGGCACAGTGTTGGGGAGTGTTTCATTCTGTTGTGCACAGGGTCAGAGTGAGTCTGACCCAACTCAACGGCACCTAACAACAACAAAGTTTGAAAGCAGGTATGTACTCTGTTGATTTTAAACACCTTAGAGAAAATATTCATGAATTCTAATTATTGTTACTGCTTATAAAAGTGCATTTTTCAGACGTCTTTAAAGACAAAACTCAGAGCATATTGAGAAAATGTTTGGCAACTAATAGCATACTTTTTAAAAATCACATAGCAGGAATATTACTATTTAATAATCTAATCTCAGAGTAATGCAGTGGTTGATTGGAAAACCTTGGGTGCTCAATAAATATAATACAGTTGGCAGGGCCCAGATCAGTAGCCACAGTTAAGCCGCATTTCATGAATAAAATAGCTATTATCCCGGGATTCTTTTTGCTTTCAATCTACTTCCAACTGAGCTCTGCATTCACTTCATCATGAATTTAGGAGAAATTGCTGCATTAGGTGGCACAGCTCACAGAAAGCAGAACACAGAGCAACCTAAATCACAGGCCTGGGAATGCCCTCCTATGTACTGGGGGTGGAGCCACACAGCCAAAGTACTGGAAACCAAAGTGAGGATCTGCAGTCTAAATTTAGCTTAGGCCAAGAAGGTTATGTGCACTTCTTACCTTAATATTTTCACAAAGTTGGCCATTTCCTAAATACATATTTCACATCCTAAACTGGGTGCAAAATCACAGGTTTCCTGTGCCAGTTGTCTTCTTTTTCTATTCACGTTAAAGTGAATATACCTATCACCTAAAATCACCTCACGTGCCTCATAGGCACACACTGAGAAATAGAAGTCAGGCAGAAGGAGCAGCTGTTGGAGGCCAGCAGATGTGGAGGGAAGATGCCAGCTTCTCTGCTCTTGCCCTGGGTGACCTCAGCAGTTTCTGTAGTCACCGAACCTCAGTTTCTTCTGATGTAAAAGGGTAAAAGGTTAAATAGACATGCCCAGGCAATCCTAGACACCAGCTCTTGATATTGTTGGGAATCCCAGGTCTCCAGGCTTGGCTGGGAGAATGAAAGTCGTCTCTCATGGTGACTGCAGAGCTCCAGGGGCTCTGGGCAGCCCTGCTGAGGTCCCAGGCACTGCCCCATCTCTGGGAACGCTGGCTGGGTGGGTGTGCAGGTGGGAGGGCAGTGGTGAGTTCTCCAGCCCCCTAGGTCTGTAGTGTCTGCTCTTAATCACCTCAGGAACCCTTCAGGAAAATAAAACAATCACCCTTTCTGCAGTCAAGGGTGATAGGGCTCAAGGAGAAATGGTTTTTCAAAGCAATTTAAGGCAGAATTCTGAGACGATAGCTCAAGTGTTGTAGGTGAAATGCAAAGGGAGCTGAAAGACCAGGTCTGGGTCCAGCAGGGCAGTGCCACCAACCCAAGCAGCGCAGCCCCCTCAGACTCTGAGTCCAGGGTGGTTTGTCCACGTCTGCCTGGTTACACCTGTTCTGGTATCCCTTTCACTCTCAGGCTTCCCAGATCTGAAGAGAGACTAGATGCTCCCCTACCAACAGGGGTGCTAGGGGCCTGAGAAGGAGGTGTTTGCCCAAGGCCACAGAGTCTCTGGGGGCCCAAAAGAGAGGAGAAGGAGGGAAAACAGTCTTGTGATCAGAAGGAAATTAAAAAGATGCCTCTTATCAGTTGAAAGCAGCTGATCCTGTATCCTGCCAGTTTGTTATTCTTTGTAAAGACAACAAAAAATTCCTTCTCCCTTACTCGAGAGTTTAGCATTAAACATGCCACTTGTTGTCTACTTAAGAAAATCAAAGATAAATGAGTTCTAGCGGGGTCAGAACTGAAAACACAAGGATCTGTGAACTTTATTTTAAAAGAATTGGCTGTTAGGGGCTGGGGATGTAGTTCACGGGTAGAGTGCCTGCCTAGCATACATGAGTCCCTGGGTTTTATATCTAGTACTACAAAAACAAACAAACAAATCTGGCAGTTACCTTTGAAATCACTTAAATAGAGATGATTAAATAATTATAAGTACAGTCACAGAACTAAGATATTAAATATAAAAATAAGAAATATGAACTATGAAAATACAAAATAAAAAATATTTGAAAGGAAAAGCTCTAAAAATACAGATCATGATGATGCTTTAGCATATTATCTGAGTATAGAAGTCCCAGATTATATTCACAAAGACCTAGAATAGACTGGGAAAAATAAATGAACATAAATGAAATAAATGAAAATAATGGACATAAGAAGGCTGAGAAGTACCTAATTCTTTACTATAAGATTAAGTCAAACAAAAGCAACTCATATACTGTTAACAAAATTCTTGTCTGAAACAAAGAAGGTCACAAACCATTTTTAAAGTAAAGAGTAAACAAACTGGAAGTTAGAATTGGCAATGTACTAACAAAGTAGAATTTTGGGGAAAAAGCAATTTGGGCTAAAGTGCTTATTATAGATATGTTGTTGTTGTCATTGTTGTTAGGTGCCGTCAAGTCGTGTCCAACTCATAGCGACCCTTGTAGGGTTTTCAATGGCTGATTGTTTTGGGATTGCCTCGGGAGTGGGTTGCCATGACCTTCTCCCATTTTTGTGGTGCTAGGAATCAAACTCAGGACCTCAGAGTCTGGAGAGCAGCGCTCTACCTACTGAGCTAAATCCCAGCCCATTTATAGATACAATAAATATAAATGATAAATTTGTGCTATGAATAATGCTTAAGGGGATAAAGCCAAACCTGGGGGGGATATGAATAATGCTTAAGGGAATAAAGTCAAACCAAGATAAACTCACAGAAACATGAATGTTATGGAAGGATTTAGCATCCCATTCTCTCTTTGACAGATCAAGAAGAAAAAAGTAATGATGGAGAGAGCTAAAGCAATAGACAGAGCAAAGTCACACATCTTAACTTATACTGAAACCTGGAATGCAAACAGAAATGGGAAAGTGAAGTTTCTTTACTTTGTGACTACCCAAGCTTCCTAAGACCCCACATTGTAAATTAATTGGGTTTAACTGGGGGGCAAGCTGGAAATATTGAGCAGCTCTTAAATCTTAGTACATTCTGATTATTTAAATAGTACTTTGTAGTGATGTTCAGTCTCTTTCTGATAAGAATGTTTGGTGTTGATGAGGTTTTTAGATGGCAAGTTTCAATTTTATTGTTACAGCATTTTTTAAAAAAAACAACCAATTTGTGGATCTTAAGGGTAATAAGGGATAGTGGATATTACTGAAGACTAAGGAAAGTGTATTTCCCTTTAGCATTTTTAGACTTTAATTTCCTCTTATTCATCCTCTGTCATTTACATTTATAGTAAATAAATATCAGATTTGGGGTACTAATGTTAAAATGGAGCTCATTTAGAAAAATCTTATACTTTACTTTTTCATTTCAATAAATTCAGAGCACAATACAAATATTAACAAAATAACTTTAATAAATATTATGTCCCTCTAAGTGTTTCTTTTGAATGTCAAAGCATCATGGATCAAATAATCACAAAGTAGGTAAAAACTTAAATTTCCATGACTTTTTGATTTATACAAAGCCTGTTTTTTCTT
>VMDO01018894.1:0-7500 GCA_007922755.1 Pedetes capensis
ACAAAGCCACTTCAAGGAGACAAAACAGTCCTGAGAAAAACCTGCAGCCAACACCACTCTTCATAGTAAAAACAAAACAACACAAACAAAACAATAAAAAAAAACCCACCCAAATGTATTCCCACTAAGATTAGGAAGAAAAGAAGACAATGGTAACTGCTGTTGCCATTTGTATTTAACTTTATGTTAGTGAAGTTAGCCAGTGCAATCAGACAAGAAAAGGAAGTACACAGAATTCAGAAGGGAAAGAAAGTTCTAAAGTTATCTTTATTCACAGATGATATAATTGTATAGAAAGTTCAATGAAATCTACAACTAATATGTGAGTTTATCAAGGTTGCTAGAAACTCAGTATGCAAAATACAATACTGTTTTTATATTTTAGCAATAAAGGAATCAAAAATATTAGTGCATTTGTAATAGGATTAAAATGAAACTATGTAGGGATATATTTGACAAGATATGCAAGACTTATATACTGAAAACTATAAAATATTAATGATAATACTATTTCATTGGTATTAATTTGTAATAAATGGTATTGCTTACAATGGTATTATTTGTAATAATGGTATTATGTAATGGTATTATTTGTAATAAATAAATGGAAAACAAAAGAAAATGTGTTGGAAGACTTGTTCACACCCCCCCAAATTGATCTACATATTCAATGCAATCCCAATTAAGTTTCCTACAGATTGTTTTTGTGAAAATTGGCAAATGGATCCTAAAATCCATATATGATTACAAAGAACCTAGAATAGGGAAAACAATTAGAAAAAGAACAAATTTGTAGAACTACCATTATCTGATTTCAGGAATATCATAAAGATGCAATAAGCAAAACAGTGTAGTATTGGCATAGAGGTAATCAGATAAGCAGATCAATAGATAAGCAGATAAGCAGATCAATAGATCTGATAGAAATAACTACATGTATATGGAAGTGTGTGTGTGTGTGTGTGTGTGTGTGTGTGTGTGTGTGTGTGTATACAAATGATCTTTAACAAAGATGAAAAACCAATTCAGTGGGAAAGCTATAGTCTTCTCAACAAGTTGTGCTGGGACAATTGGATGCTTTAGGAAAAAAATCTATAAAGAGAAAAAGATGAACTATGATTTTTGTCTTGTGAGATACAAATATTAACTCAGAGTAGAGTATGGACTTAAATATAAAATCTAAAATTATAGAAGTTCTAAAGGAAAACTGGAAAGTACCCCTATGGCTTAAGATTAGGTAAATATTTCTTAGAAAACCAAAAATATGATCCATAAGAGAAAAAATTACTGTATTATATTGAACTCCGCAATGACTCCAGCTACTATTGTCCTTCCTAACCCTATGAGACAAATCAAATTGAACTCCACATTAATTCAACATTCTGTTCAGGAAACTAAAATTTGAGTTATATTGCCTCTCAATCATTTATTATTATTGCTTTTAAATATAGCAGCAATGACAAAATTTTGTATTAGAGTTTAAATGATTGATGGTTCTTTCTGTATATTATCTTAATTTTACAGTAGCTTAAAAATAGGATATTGTTATGTTGCTCATGTTATATATGAGTAAAGTTAGGCTTAGAGAGATTCAGTTACTTGCCCAAGATGACATTGCTTGAAGTAGTGAGGCCCGGGTTAATGCAAGTTCCAGGACCTCAGAGACTTATTTTTTTCTCCCAACTCACTTTGCCTCTCTATACAGAATGGCAAATTGGTCCCTGATTTTTAAAAAGAAGCTTCTTTAAGCCAGTTCTTGCTAGATGAGATTAATGACAGCATTAACTTTTTCAAGACACCAGAATATAACTTTTTGTTCCTAGGTGCTGTCGAGTCAGGTCTGACTCAATGCTATTCTATATACAACAGAATGAAACACTCCCCAATTCTGGGCAAGACACATGATTTTACCTACATTTAAGCTCATTGTTGCAGACACTGTCAATCCGTCTAGCTAAGGGTCTTCCTTTTTTTTCATTGACCTGCCACTGTCCTAAACATTATGTCCTTCTCCAGCGATTGGTCCCTCCTGATTACATGTCCAAAATCCATAAGACACAGTCTAGCCATCCTTAGTAAACCTTTATCTTTCACCTCTATCATGGCTACCATACATGTTTGCAAATGTTCCTGAAGTGAGAAGATTCATGACCAGCTACCCTTTCATCTTAAATAGAAATAAATCCTGTCTTAGCCTTTAATGACACTTTGTCATTCTGTACTCATGCTGCTATAAATTAATGTAACTCCCCAAGTGACTACCAAATGCCCGTGGAATAACCTCTTCACCCAGTAGGGTCTAACCCAATATTTCTCTAATGTTGTTTAAATAGATGACTCACCTCAGGGAGCCTCCGTTTGAATTCAGTGCTATTGACATTTTCCCCAGCTCTGAAATAGCCACATACCCCAGGGGTAAAGTAATGGATCTCTGTCAATCTGGCTGTCCTTTTTATTTCTTTCACATTTGCTTACACATTTGTGACTGTCTTCTGAGAATGGCATAAAGCAGAAAGGATAATATCCTCCTAGTATTCTCTCTAAGGATCAAAGCCACATGGACTGTCCTATCAGTCTCAGTCAGATTATTCTTCAGTTGTGCTGCTAGACACACTTAAACCATTTGAAGCTGAAGTACAGTGTCATTAACAGAATCAAATTTATACCCGAACATTCACTGCAAAAGACAGTATTTGATAAAGGTAAATGAATAAAAGTGAGACTTTCATGCTATTGTCAAGTATTTAACATTGTGAAAGAGGAGGGACACTTTATAAAACTATCCAGAGAAGTGCAAACCTGTTTTTTCTTACTAGTAATGGCCCCAGTCCTTTTCCTTGGAAAATAAATTCAGTATCATATTTTCACATCATCCCAAGGAATGGAAGTAGAGTAAGAGACTTGACAAACTGATAGGAAGTAAAATAATTTACTTTAAGTGCCATATTTAGTTCTTTTGTCTGACCACCAACTATTTACCCTTTTCATGTTGCATTATTTCTTCCTATAACCTCTATTCTTTTCCTGTTGTTCAGGGTATGTTTAGTCTTGGTAACAATTCTGGTGGAAACTACATGTTGGCTTTTCCACTATTTCCTATTAGAAGTAACATATTACAAACAGCAAAAGTGTCTCAGCTACCCTTGTCACCCACCCATTAGCTGTTTGACGTTGGAGAAACTTATAGTATTTACTCATGCTGGTGTTCAGATGGTTCTTACATGAAATAAACTCATAGTCCCTGGGTCATTGTGAGAACTATATGAGTTACTACAAAATATGTAAAATGACCAGCATATAGAAGACATCCAATAAACATCATGTTTTATCTTTCCCTTTAATGAGTTTTAGAAGATGACTAATTTCTCTGCTTTTTATAGCGATAGATGCATTTTCCTTCATTGGGTTTAACCACTAAATAAATTGGTTTTTGGTAATCAGATATTTAAAAGGAAGGATGCAATCCCAAACTCCTGTACTTCGGGTGATTATGGTTTTCAGTTTCTGGATTTTGAGATGTGATTTTAGTTCTGCTTCTGGAACTCATAACATAAAATGTGTCAGGTGGGTAAAGTAGCTTACTTTAAGGGAAAGAATAATTAATATATAGATATTATACATTGGAAAGAAATCAACAATTGTCCATACTTATGGTGGAGACCGAGGAAGGAATTATTCAAAATCCCCAATAATTCGGTTTCCATAATGCTATAAAGAACTGACCACCTTGTGAAAGAAATACAGCCTTATTCCCTCAGGGGCAGCCCTGACTCTACTCCAGCACAGCAGGGCTTTGGGCATCCTAACAGAACAGCAGAAGAGAGAGAAACCCAAAGAATCTACAAGGCTGATAGCCTCAAGGTAATTATAGGTATAATTAATATAGAGAGTAGTGGCAAAGATTAGCTAGATACACCAATCTTTATTAACTGTGCAAAATGTGATAAAGATTAAACAAATATCTCTCTAACTATGAGTCTTTTCCATTTCCATTTTGCAAAAATGGGATAATAATGGTAGCAGTGGGGAGTACCAGGCACATATACATGCTCAATCAATATTAGATATTGTTTTCATTAGTTACGTGAAAGAAACTAATCCCTGTGTGCTGTCTGCAGCCAGAGCACTCTGGCATCCAATCCTGCCTGACTGTGGAATTTAAACAGCGTTGGCCTGATGGGTCTGGGAATACCACCAGGTGCTTCAGGCAAGGAAGAAGAACCTGGTGACCCACTTCCAAAACAATCCACCATTGAAAATCCTATGAATAGCACAGAAGCACCGACAATAGTGCCAGGCATGGCACAGCGTCAGGGAGTGTTTTGTTCTGTTGCATACAGGGTTGCTGTGAGTCAGACCCAACTTGATGGCACCTAACAACAAACAACATTCCCTGTGTTCATTTAATTCTAACCATAGTGTTACAAAGTGAAAAAAGGATATTTTTTTAGTAACTTTGTTCCACCTATTCTTACTTTTCTTGGATTTAACTGACTTATATTTGATATCTTCCTGAAGCCTCTCCCTACCTTCCCTGCCCTACCATTATCCATGGGTCTTCCCACATGTGAGAAAGCTGTGTTGCATACTGAGTAAGAATAGAGGTGAGTGTGAATCCTGGCTCCTCTGCTTATTGACTTTGGTGCCGTTGCCACCTTCAGCCACTAAGTGTGTATGATAGGGGATAATAATAACACCTGACTCATGACACTGTTGTGATAATTGAGTTAATATACATAAAGCACCTTGAGAGTATTAGATAAGTAATATGTCATCTATGAGTGCTAGAGCTATATAGACTAAATGCTACAATTAGGAGTATTGAAATTTGTTCATCTTCTTTCCTAAAAACACTTGTTTATTCAGGGAGACTGAATTCCTGTTGTGAGGATATTATATTCTCATTGATTTTTTTCCTTTTCTTTTTTCTAATAGCAAATGAAAGAAAGGAAATGTTATCTATATAGAACACACAGCCCCTATAGTTGGCAATACAATTTTTCTATGTTGCACTGTTGAAGATACAAATGATCATAATTCCCCTCCCTGACTTCTATTCTGTTTCCTCACTATTCACATTAGCCTGCTTCATTGAAACAGGATTTTAGTGACCTGATAAAAGTGCCCCAATTTTGACACGGCCATAACTTTCAACCTCCATTGTAATCCACAGGTACTTCTATTTGTCCCACTTTAGACTGTGCTCTTGTTGAGGGCATGGGACTATATCCTGACTTCGTTATATCTACAATACCTAGCAATACTGCTACATAACTAAATAAATGTGTGAACAAATTAATGCAAGCACCTTCAAAGTATAGTATTTTCTAGTCCTCTGTTTAGCAATAGAGTTGACTTCCAAGTTAGTGTTGGGATAATCCTAGAACTTTTCAGTTTTTGTACATCCTCTTTTGGGTTTTCCCAGCTCTCTAATTTCATCGTTCCTGCTGTAGTTCATTGGCTCCCCACAATCCCAAACACACTTTGTTTTCCTGCTTTTACTCTTACCATCTTTCTTTTTGAAATGCCTTACCCTCCTTTTTAACTTATCTGAATTTTCAGCACACACTTCATATGAACATTTCCTTCTCTACATTTTTTAGCATATATTCATTGTACAAATTGATGGGTTTCATTATCACGTTTTCATACAAGTATATCATGTTCTTTGACTTTATTCACCCTCATTACCTTATCATGTCCCCTTCCCCCTTCTGCTATTCCCTCTCCTCTTCCCAAATAATCCCCTTGTACTTTCATGTCATATATGTTCATATATATATATATATATATATATATATATATACATATATATATGTTGTACATATTTAAATCTAGATTCCACATGTGAAAGAAAGCATGATATTTGTGAGTCTGCTTATTTTGTTTATGATGATCCTTCCATTTTCCTGCAAATTACATGATTTCATTCTTCTTTGGTGCTGAATAGAACTTTAGTGTGTGTGTGTGTGTGTGTGTGTGTGTGTGTGTGTGTGTGTAACATTTTCTTTATTTTTTCATCTGCTGGTAGACATTTAGACCAATTCCATAACTTGGCTATTGTGAATACTACTGCAATAAACATGAATGTACACGTATCTCTGTAGTGTGCTAACTCAGATTGCTTTGGGTATGTTCCCAGGAGTGGTATAGCTGGATTGTACCGTAGTTCTAGTTTTAGTTTTTGGAGGAATCCCCACACTGCTTTCAATAGTGGCTGCACTAATTTACATTCCTCCTAGCACTGTAGAAGAGTTCCTTTCTCCTCTTATCCTTGCCAGCATTTGTTGTTTGTTTTCTTGATCCTAGCCATTCTGACTGAGTTGAGATGGCCTCTCATTGTAGTTTTGTTTTCCATTTCCCTGATGGCTAAAGATGATGAATATTTTTTCACATATTTTTGACCATTCTTACTTTGTCTTTTGAGATCTGTGTGTTCATTTTATTTGCCCATTTATTAACAGGATTGTTGGCTTTTAGTGTTGAATTTTTTTAGCTTTTTATACCTTTTAAATATTAATCCCCTGTCCAATGTATAACTGGCAAAGATTTTCTCCCATTCTGTAGGCTGTCTCTTCACTCTATTAATTGCTTCTATGTAGAAACTTCTTAAATTCATGTAATCCCATTTGTCAATTCTTACTGTTATTTCCTGGGCTATCAGAGTTCTTTTCAGAAAGAAGGTCCTTGCCTGTGCCTATATCTGGAAGTGCTTTTCCTAAGTGTTCCTCTAGTAGTTTCAAAATTTCAGCTCTTAGCCAAGGTCTTTGATCCACTTTGAATTTGTTTTTGTACAGACTAAGTGACAATGATCTAGTTTTTTTCTTCTACATGTAGATATCAAGTTTTCCCAGCATGCCTTCTTGAAGAGACTATTGTTGTTGTTGTTGTTAGGTGCCCTTGAGTTGGTATCCGACTCATAGCGACCCTCATAGGGTTTTCAATGGCTGGCTGTTTTGGGATTGCCTTGGGAGTGGATTGCCAGGCCCTTCTCCCATTTTTGTGGTGCTGGGAATTGAACTCAGGTCCTCAGAGATTGCAGCGCAGCGCTCTACCAACTGCGCTAAATCCCAGCCCCTGAAGAGACTATAGCTTCACCAATACCTGTTTTGGGCACCCTTTTGAACATCAGATGGCTATAGCTTGTGGGTTTATTTGTGGGTCCTCTTTTCTATTCCATTGGTCTATGTTTCTGTTTTTGTGCCAGTACCATGTTTACCATGCTGTTTTTGTTACTATGGCTCAATAGTGTAAATTGAAATCAGCTTTGTGATACTTTCATCATTGCTCTTTTTGCTCAGGATTGCTTTGGATACTCTGGTCTTTTGTGCTTCTATATGAATTTTAGGACTGGTTTTTCAATTTCTGTGAAGAATGTTATTAGGATTTTAATGGGAATTGCATTGATAGCTCTGGGGAATATAGCCATCTTCACAATATTAATTCTGCAGATCTATGAACATAGGAGGTCTTTCTATCTTCTAGTGTCTCCTTCAGTTT
>VMDO01018894.1:10000-41100 GCA_007922755.1 Pedetes capensis
TTGTGTCTGATATGAAAACAGCTACTTCTGCTCACTTTCAGCTTCCATTTGCTTGGTATATTGTTTTCCATCCTTTCACTTTCAGTCTTTATATGTCTTTGCTAGTAAGATGTGTTTCATGCAAATAATCAGTTGTATCTTGTTTTTTAATGCAGTCAGTCTGCATCTTCTAATTGGAGAATTGAGACCATTAACATTTAGGGTTATTTTAGACAGATATTTTCTGGCTCCTGTAATTTTGTTGTTTTTTTCCTTGTTGGTTTGAATTATGTTTGTTCTTTAATTTCTTCCCTATTAATCTTATAAATTTGCTTATTTACTGGGTTGGACATGTTCAATTCTTTCCTAATCCTCATTTATCCACTTATTCCTTTTGTGAAATTTATTCTTTACTGAGCACTCATGATTGTGACTGTCATTCTTCCTCCTCTGGGTGTAGCATTTCTTTAAGTATCTTTAGAAATGCTGATTTAGTGTAAATTTAGTGAATTTACTTTGTGCTTATCTTGGAAGGCATTTATTTCTCCATCAATTTGAAAAGATAACTTTGCTTGATGTAATAATCTTGGTTGGCAGTTATTTACTCTGAAGGTTCAAAATATATCATGCTTTTCTTGCTTTTAAAGATTTTGATGAAAATTCTGCTGTTATTCTGATGAATGTGCCCTTATAAACAAGTTGCCATTTTTCCCTCGCAGCTTTTAGTATTGTGTATTTGTTCTGTAGTCTTAGCATTTTAACTACAACATGTCTTGGAGATCTTCTTTTCTATTCATATTTATTTGAGATTCTAAATGCCTCTTGTACTTATGTGTCTACACCTTTCCCTAGGGTTGGGGATTTTTCTGCTGTAATTTCATTGAATGGTTTTTTGTTTGTATGTTTTGTTTTGGTTTTGGGGTTTTTTGTTTGTTTTGTTTTGTTTTGTGTGTGTGTGTGTGTTAAGCTTCTAGTATCTCAATTCCTTCTTCTATCTCATGGATTCTTAGTTTGATGTCTTGATCATGTCTCAGTGTCCTTGTGAGTTGTAGTCATCCTTGATTTATTTTTTATTGCAACTCTGAATATAGTAATTCCTTTACTTTGTCTTCAATCCCTGATATTTTTTCTTCTACTTGATTTAGTCTTTGGATGATGTTTTCCACTATGCTTTTTATTTGATTTATTGAGTCTTTCATTTCCAACATTTCTGTTTGGCTTTTTTTTTTTTAAGAATTTCAGTTTCTTTGCTGAATTTCTCCTTTGTGTTATTGAATTTCTCATTCAGTTTGCTGATATTCTTAGGTCCAAAATTGACTTGCTCACTTCATTCATCTCCATATTTGAATCCTGTTTGTGGTTATGACTCATTTTTAAAACAAGGCTTTTGAATTCTCTGGCATTTCAACCATTTCAGTATCTTTGGTTGTATTTATGAAGAGTTATGAGCTTTTGGAGATGTCACGTTGTGATTTGCACATGTGTTGGGACAGATATGTCTTTCAGGGTTTTTTTTTTTTTTCCTACTCTTTTTTGTTCGTTTTGTTTTATGTGGGTGTTCTTAATGAGTAGTCTTCTCTTGGGTTTATGATCCTCACTACCATTTAGGGAGGAGAAAGCAGGCAACATAAACAAAAACAAGAAAGCAAAATTATTTGAGAATAAACCAGGTACCAAAATGTAGTAAAAAGCAACTGAATATTTTACTTACATCCCCAATAAGGTTAGAAAAGAGAGGAGTTAGGATATTAATAGGATGAAGAAGGAGTTTAGAGATCATTAAAGCTAACAGTATTAATAATTAAGAAGTAAAAAAGAGCCAGGTGCAGTGTTGCATCCCTGTAATCCCAGCTACTCGGGAGGTGGAGGCAGGAAGATTGTAAGTTTGAGGCAAGAGACAGCCTGTGTAACTTTCCAAGACTCTGCCTCACGATAAAAAATAAAAAGGGGATGAGGGTACAGTTCAGTGGTAGAGCACTTGCAAAGTATGTATAACACCCTGAGTTCAGCCCCCCAGTACCTAATACTGCAGAGAAAACAAAAACAAATGAAAGGAAACAAGATAGAGCAAGATAGAAGAAATAAAATGGAAATGAGAGGAAAAGTAGTTGGAATGAAAATATAAGAAATAATAGTGGGGCTGTGGAAATCAATATGGAGGTACCTCAAAAAACTAAAAATAGATCTACCATATGACCCAGCTATAACACTATTGGGAATTTACCCAAAGGGAGATGGGTCATCATACCACAGAGACACCTGCATCTCCATGTTCAATGCAGCGCTTTTCACAATAGCAAGGATATGGAATCAACCAAAATTCCCTTCAACAGAAGAATGGATAAAAAAACTATGGTATATATACACAGTGGAATACTACTCAGCAATCAAGAAAAATGAAATAAGGCCATTCGCAGCAAAATGGATGGAATTAGAGAAAATTATTTTAAGTGAATGAACAGAAGCTCAGAAAGAGAAACGACACATGTTCTCACTCATGTGAGGGAGGTGATTCAAAATTGTAAGAAGGAAAAATCCTATTCAAAGGTCAGATCATAATAAAAGGGGGGGAGAACATAGGAAAGATGTCAATATAAATGGTCTAGAAATCACATGTAATTGTTCTAACAAGATAAAAACAAAGACCACTACAGGAAAAGTTTCTATCTTAAACAGAACTGGAACCCATGGACATATAGAAAAATACTACTAAATAAAAGGTAGAGAAGTCTTAGATGGGAAACTTAGATGGGTAGTGTGGGGGGGGAAGCATAGGAGAGGGTAAGGGGTAACCTATATGAATAATGTTTATCAAAATGCATATATGGAAATGTCACAATGAAAAACATGTCAAAATGAATCACATTAAGATGTACATTAAAAATTTCTAATAAAAAAAAGAAAAAAGTAATAGTGGGGGAGAATGCAATAAATTAAGTTAATAAAGAGAACAATCATAAAATCAAACCAAGCAAAATGAAAACAAAAACAAATTTTAAAGAAAAAATTTAAAATTGTGTAACACCAGCCAATATTACTTCCTTGCTAAGATGAGTAGGGGTCCCCACACCCAGGGTGGTCTTTTGCAGCTGACTCTGCAAGTGGGAAGGCAGCTTCTTATCTCGCTGGAGTCCAAACAGGTTAGACTAGAATGAGCTATGTATAGTCTGCCCTTGGTCTGTCTTCCTTGCTGGACTGATTTCCTGTGCAGAAGTGCACTCAGGATGCTCCCTGTTCTGCACACTCAGGAGAGACAAATTCTACTTCCCAGACCATATTATGGGCAAACAAAGTAAACCTTCAAAAAACACAAAGGGGGTGGATGGATCTGAAGGCCCCACAGATCAAAGCCCTCCAACAAATAACTCCAAGGACTCTCAATTCTTAGAGATCTCTGATTCCAAATTCAGAGTCATGGTTATAAACATGCTAAGAGAAATTAAAATGAATACTACAAGCACCCTGGAAATCCTTGAAAGGAAGGTATCTCACTTGGAATCCATTCTGTCATCCCAGTTAGAAATGATAAGGAAGAACCAAGCCACTCTCCTTGAAACTCAATCCAAGTTAACTGAATTGAACTCAGCTGAAGAATCCTTTTCATTGAGACTGGATGAACCTGAGCTGAGGATTTCTGATTCTGAAGATGCCATAAATGAACTTAAATACAAACAGTCAGAAATGGAATCAATGATAAAGGTATTAAAAAAAGATTTTCAGGAGAACTCCGATAGAATGAAAAAATGAAAGTTAAGAATTCAGGGAATCCCTGAAGGAGAAGAAAGATCCACTGGAGGCCTTCAAAATCTAGTAAGGGATATCCTCAAGGAAAACTTCCCAAAGATAGTACAGGAAATGGATATATACACGACTGAGATGTTCAGGACTCCTTTGAAGGCTGAGTTAAGTAGATCATCCTCAATACACATTATCGCTCACATGCTGTTGTTAGAGACCAGGGAAGCTATCCTGCAAGCAGCAAGACAGAAACCCTTTGTTACTTATAAAGCAAAACCTATTAAAATTACTGCAGACTTCTCTATGTCAACACTGAAAGCTAGAAAGTAATGGACACAGGTGATTCAAATCTTAAAAAAAACAATCTCCAGCCAAGACTAATATATCCAGCAAAACTATCTTTGATAATAGATGAGGAGTATAAGACATTTAATGATATTGAAGCTTTTAAACAATATGCAACCACCAAACCAGCACTGGAGAGGATTGTAAATCAATTCCCACATCCAGGAGAGTTAAGACAACCCTACAAAGGAAATGAAATTACTGGTTAGCTGAGATGAGTGCAACCCAAGAAAGAACCAAAGCAAACATGAATCATAAATCACTAACAGGTGATGATTGGATATATAACAATAAATCCTCCTCAATAATCTCTACTAATGTAAATGGTCTTAACTCACCAATTAAGAGACAGAGGCTGGCTAACTGTATGAAAAAACACAAACCATCAATATGTGGTATTCACGAAACTCATCTAAAATAAAATACAGAAGAGCCAAATAAATGGCCTAATGACACATCTTAAGACACTAGAAAACCAACCAAAGATCAAGCCTAAAAGGAACACCCAAAAGGAAATTACAAAAATAAAGGGAGAAATATTTCAATTTGAATCCAAAGAAATAATTCAAAAAATTAATAAGACTAAGAGCTGGTTCTTTGAACAGATTAATAAAATAGACACCCCTCTGGCTAACCTCATCAAAAAGAAAAAGGAAAAATCCAACATAGTATGGATTATGAAAGACAACGGGCTCATAACCACTGACTTCAACCAAATACAGAAAATCACCAGGGATTACTACGAGAGACTGTATTCCCCAAAATATCAAAACACAGAAGAAATGGACAAATTTATTAACACGTATGACCTACCAAAGCTAACCCCAGAAGACATAACTGACTTAAACAAGCCCATTACAGATACAGAAATAGAAAAGGTAATTAAAAGTCTCCCAACAAAGAAGATCCCAGGTCCTGATGGATGCACAGCAGAATTCTACCAAACTTTTAAAGAAGATATAATGCCTGTCTTCCTCAAATTATTCCAAAGAATAGAAAAGGAGGGAACACTCCCAAATACATTCTATGAAGCTACCATCACCCTGATACCTAAACCAGGAAAAGGTTCATCTAAGATAGAGAATTATAGACCCATCTCCCTTATGAATCTAGATGCAAAAACTATTTAATAAAATTCTGGCAAACAGAATCCAGCAGCATATGAAAAAGATTATTCACCATGACCAAGTGGGATTTATACCACAGATGCAAGGCTGGTTTAACATATGGAAATCAATTAATATAATCCAGCATATCAAGAAACTGGCAAACAAAACCCACATGATCATCTCAATTGATGCTGAAAAGGCCTTTGATAAAGTGCAACACCGTTTCATGATAAAAACACTGGAGGAGATAGTTATAACAGGCAAACACCTTAATTCATAAAAGTCATCTATGACAGACCTACAGCCAACATTATATTAAATGGAGAAAAACTGAAACCATTTCCTCTTAGATCTGGAACAAGGCAAGAATGTCCACTTTCTCCTATTCTATTTAGCATAGTAATTGAAGTTCTTGCCAGAGCAATCAGACAAGAGAATGAAATCAAAGGGATACAGACTGGCAATGAAGAAGTCAAACTATCCTTATTTGCAGGTGATATGATTCTATACCTAAAAGACCTCAAAACCTCATCCAGAAAACTTTTAGATCTAATCAACTCCTTCAGCAAAGTGGCAGGATATAAAATCAACACACAAAAATCAATAGTTTTTCTTTATACCAACTGTAACCAGGAAGAGAAGGAAATTACAGAAATAATATTTTTCATGATAGCCCACCAGAAAATTAAGTATCTTGGAATCAATCTAACCAAAGACCCCTCAGATCTCCACAAGGAAAATTTCAAAACATTAAAGAAAGAAATAGCAGAGGACACTAAAAAGTGGAAGGAACTTCTCTGCTCCTGGATTGGTAGAATCAATATAATAAAAATGGCTATCCTACCAAAAGCAATTTATAGATTTAATGCAACACCCTTTAAAATTCCATTGACTGACTTTACAGAAATAGAAAAAATGATCAAAAATTCATATGGAATCACAAAAGACCACATATAGCCAAAACACTCTTAAGCTGCAAAACTAGTGCAGGTGGAATCACAATCCCTGACTTCAAGCTACTGCAGGGCAGTAATTGCAAAAACAGCTTGGTACTGGCACAAAAATAGGCCCAAAGACATCTGGAACAGATGACCCAGAAATACCTCAACACTCCTATAGCCACCTGATTTTTGACAAAGGATAAAAGCAAGCCAACTGGAAAACGGACAGCCTTTTCAACAAATGATGCTGGGAAACATGGTCATCCGCATGCAGAAAAATGAAAGCTGACCTGCATCTCTCAACATACACAAGAATTAACTCAAAATGGATAAAAGATCTCAACATAAAGCCAGAAACTTTAAAACTTATAGAAGGCAAGATAGGCAATACACTCCATCATATACGCATAGGAAAGTATTTCCTTAATAGGACTCCAATTGCTTAAGAAATTGCAACAAGAATAGATAAATGGGACTACGTGAAATTAAAAAGCTTCTGCACAGCAAAAGAAACAATTAACAGTCAAGGAAACCCCCATGGAATGGGAAAAATCTTCCCATTTTATACATCAGAAAAAGGTCTAATTAGTAGAATTTATAAAGAACTCAAGAAAAAAAAACTCCCAAAAAAACAAATAACCCAATACAAATGGGTAAAGGAACTGAGTAGACAGTTCTCAAATGAAGAGGTCTGTAAAGCCATGAAACAAATGAAAAGATGCTCAGTATCCCTAGCCATTAGGGAAATTCAAATTAAAACAGCTCTGAGATTTCACCTTTCACCAGTAAGAATGGCCAAGACCAATAAAACAAATAACAACAAATGCTGGTGAGGTTGCGGAGAAAAGGGAACACTCTTACATTGTTGGTGGAGCTGTAAATTGGTCCAGCCACTGTAGAAATCAATATGGAGGTACCTCAAAAAACTGAAAATAGATCTACTGTATGACCCAGCTATAACACTACTGGGAATTTACCCAAAGGGAGATGTGTCATCATACCACAGAGACACCTGCATCTCTATGTTCAATGCAGCACTTTTCACAATAGCAAGAATATGGAATCAACCAAAGTGCCCATCAACAGAAGAATGGATAAAAAAACTATGGTACATATACACAGTGGAATACTACTCAGCAATCAAGAAAAATGAAATAAGTTCATTTGCAGCAAAATGGATGGAATTAGAGAAAATTATTTTAAGTGAACGAACACAAGCTCAGAAAGAGAAACACCACATGTTCTCACTCATATGTGGGAGCTGAAATCAAAATTATAAGAAGGAAAATCCTATTCAAAGGTCGCATCAAAATTTTAAAAAGGTAAGAATGGTGTCAATATAGTGGTGTAGAAAATGCATGCAATTGTTCTGACAAGATAAAAACAAAGTTCACTGCAGGAAAAGTTTCTATCTTAAATAGAACTGGAACTTAAGGACATATAGAAAAATATTACCAAATAAATGATAGAGAAGACTTAGATGGGGAGGGCAGGAGGGGGGAAGCATACAAGAGGGTAAGGGGGAACATATATGAATAATGTACATCAAAATACATATATGGAAATGTCACAGTGAAAAGCATGTCAGAATGAATCACATTAAGGTGTACATTAAAAATTTCCAATAAAAAAAGAAGAAAAAAAATGCTCCCTCTACCTGCATATGAATCTCTTCAGCCTTCAACTTGGGTGCCTCCTTGCCTGAATGCCCACCATGCCAGCTTCCCTCTTCAGTGTGCTAGTGGGTCATTCCTTCTGCCCACGTCTTTCAATGTCCAAGAATCTGAGGGAGCCTAGCTGGTGTTTACTTCACAACTGGATTCTCTCCTCCTACTAGGGTTCAGGCTGCTAATCCACTGGAGATTTCTACCTGGGGCTCTCCTCCACTGTGTGGCCTGCAGTCTACAGTCTCTGCCTAAGTATATTCACATCTGTATATTTAAGCACCAAGTCACCTCCTGTACCCTGTGTCCCCAGTGATTCTCAGGGTGGTAGCCCATTTAGTCCATGGGTGACAGAGGGAATATCTTTGGGATTTGGAAATATAAAAATACTGAGTCTCACTCTTCCTAGCAGAGAGGCTTGACTAGAGAGGCCTTCCCAAGGATGACCTTTCTCCTTTGCACCAGTATGTGAGGTAGAAAGGCCCAGCCAGTCCCTTCTCTAGTATCTGCTTGCTGTGCAGTATGCAGGTCTCCTGTCTAACATTTTACTTTTGTAAAGTGTCTGTTGGTGCATGTGTAGTTCTTTTGCAAGCTTTCACTTTCTCTTTTGCTTGTGACACCACTTGGGGAAATTCTCTTCCTCTCTTGCCTCTTTGTTCAGCAGTCCATGTTAGGGCTTGTTGTTTCCTTCAAAAATCTGAAGTTCAGTATTTCTGGATTTTGCTTGGTCTCTTCCAAGTCTTTACTGTTGCCTTTCCTTGACTTTCCAAGTGGCTTACCTCTCCCTGCAGCCACAGATCTGATGTTTTCTTTCAGATTTGTGGAGAAGCAGAATCTCTCCTCTACTTTTGAGTGTATGCGATTTTACCTTCTTCTGGGCTCCTATTGCAGCTATTGTCTAAACCCATAAGTTGTCAACTAACATGTACTGTTTTATATTTTAAGGTTTAATTTTACAAGACAAATAGTTAAACCGATTGAGATCAGTGACCGTGTCCTATACTTGTATACTTAGCTTTATACCTCACATTGGGTGGAATAATCAATAAGTAATCATAAATGGGGTGATTTGCTAAACCACTTTACACATACTGCAAGACAATATAAAACTAAATGTAGCACAAGAAAAACAGTAATTTGTGAGTAAATAGGAAAAAATTTGGTGTACTGAAACACATGAGGACAAAGAGGTAAGTTGCCAGTAGAGTTTCAATGATATTAGTTCCTTTTGACTCTATACTTTATTTTTATTTGATTTGGAGCATTGTTTTATTTTTGTTTGACTTGTACTTTGAGGCAAGGGTAGTGAAGTAAGGGCATTTAGCTTTACTCAAAATTTAATTTCATGCATTAACAAAAACTCTTCCACAGAATTGTTTATTTTACAATAAGCATTTCAAAACAAAACATGAGACAACTAATGCATCTCTGCCATCTGTTCTGATGAAGTGTGAGTAAGGAGTAGATGGGAGTGAAGTGTTATATGCTCATTTCCCTTACTCCTCTTCAGACTTTTCAGGAAATATGGTGCTAATGACTGTGGTGTGGATATCACCCAAATTACAGCGTGTGGCTATGCACTTGATCATCCTGATTATCACAATATATGAAGCTACCAAATCTAAAGCAGTGTAAAAAATGTAAATGAGCAGGGCACTAGAAGGACATGTGAATTCTTGTTACATATTTTAAATTCTGGTGAATTAGTCATTTTTTAAAAGGCAGATAAAGGTAAAAGCATTACCAACTATTGCTCCAAATCTCAGAGCAGTCGAGATGACAGCAGATCTTGTGCCAAGGACTAAGTTTTTCTTTGACTCTGGACAGTTCCTCTGTCCCCATGGCCAAGAGCATCTGGTGCTATGACTTTTCCATACTCAGAATTTATGTGTTAAAATCTTTTATGTTTAAACATTGTGTGAATGCTACCACCTGAATAATGTGTCAGCATTGCCTTGAAGCTAGATCAGCAGCTTCCACTCATCACTCTATGAACAGAACATTTACCTTTGATTGTATATCCATGAGGGAGAATAATGGGCATTATTGATAGAACACTTTAGGATTGGCATGGGCTGTCTCAGGTCATCAGGTAGGCATGGACCCATCTCCTCCAAATATCCTCTATTCAGTGAAGATTGACATGCTGTTTTTCTTATGATCTGCATCTCAGAAACTCACAGTCCATGCATTTCCATGAAACTACTTTCAGGGTACAACCTATTCCTTCGTTCTAGCTGTCCAACTCCTTCTCTTCCTATTTCTGGTGTGTTTCCTTTATTACAGTGATGGACTTCTAGTTTTTCTCTGCTTAATCTGGTCATTCTTCCAGAAACATCCCAGAAAGTTGACATTGCACAGTCAGTTTCTGTCTCTTTTTTTCATTCACTCATGCATTCATCCCTCTGTCAACTTATGTAGAAGCACCTGGCGTGCTAAGCACTATTGTATGTGCTGAGTGAACAAACTCCCAGTAGTCATGGCCCTTTAATTTTCAGTGGAAGGTGACTGAACAAATAAGTACACAAACAGATACTATACCAGCTGGTAATAATATCTATGAAGGAAAACATAACAGGATAAGGGAGAATGATGGGAAAGTGGAGGCAGATGAGTTGGTGAGACAAGATTTTGCGTGACAGATAAAAAAAAAAAAAAAAACTAAGGGAGAGAAGGGACAAATAATTGGCCCAAAGTCACATACTTAGTGACTGACTGAACTCTACTCAAAACCCAGATGCCTGGCTCAAGAGCCCATGTTCTTGACCACTGCACCAAGCTGTGCTCTTGATCCTATGCAAAACCATATTGGATAGCTAAGAGTATTTGCAAGGGAAGGGCTCATACCTGCTACAGAGAACACTACAAGCCCCACAAGAATTAAAGAACCCAAGGCATTGAGAAGAATGTGCAGTAGCAACCCATAGTTTTATCAGCTGAAAACACACAAACCAACAAACAAGATTTAGCTGATTTATACTGAGATTGCCAGTACAGTCAGGTCATATTTTTAAATTAATTCTACAAGCTTTGTAAGTATTTGCATAAAAGTTACTGTTTGAAATTATTATATCCAGTTTAAAACAATTATAAGAAGTGCTAATTTCAGGAGACTCTTAAACCCATAAACTCAGCATCACCCTCCTTGTTTAATAAAAATTCTCTCGGTCAATGTTCCTTCAGATGTGGCAAATATTAAATAATTAACAAAGTCAGTCTTTATCTATTTCTACAAAATTAGTTTCTAAAGAAGTGTTAGGAGCACTGGATGTACCACAGGGTCTATTAATAATACTCCTGGGTCCAAATAAATAGACCATGTCCTTAATGATATGAGAGATATGGAAAAGGCTGACAGGTCGTGTGTCAGTGAACATGTAGCATATCTGCAAACACAAGACAAACCTAATCAGGCTGTCCTTTTACAACTCAGGGTCATTAGCATTATTATTAGGAAAACAGAAATTAAATTTCGTGACAAATGGTTTGGAAACATGAAGAGAATAGAATGTCTTAGAAGTAGTGTTTTGTGATTTTGGATTTATCACCAAGGTTCTTTGCATTTTGAAAAATGTTCTCTTTATAAAAGCCATGTAATTAGAAAAATGGCAATAATTGTAAAAGGGCAGCAAAAAGAGAAAGGAAGTGATTTCTTCCATTATCTTTTTTTTTTTTTTTCATTTTATCCTTTATGGGATTTCTACTGAGCTTCTTGTTTAATGAGGACCAAATCATGAAATGGAACAGTTTTGAACTTAAGACCAGGTGTATTTTCTGAGATTAGTTCACAATTAGTAAACAGAATGCCCTGATGAATCTTAAATTAATTAATTCTCAAAATTTTCAAGTAGCCAGAAGAAACAGAAATTCAACAGTAGATATTTCATTAAAAGAAATCTAGGTCATTAAAAAAATCCATTTCTAATTCCTTAAAGGAAATGCTGAAAAGGCCAAATATATTTTTGAATGATTTGCTATCTGCCATAGATTGGATTTGAAACAGTAATCATCTAAGATAAAGTTTTATTCCTCTTGGAAACTAACCATGTTTCTAACTCTTATCTACTATTCTTTAATATTATCAGCCATTGAAAACTCTGTGAGCACCCCTATGAGTTGGACATAACTCAATGGCACCTAACAACAACAACAACAATTCTTTAATATAAGGTGGTCTTTAAAACATGAATGCATTGTCTGGTGATAAGCTCAGTGATAGAGCACTTGCCTAGCATGTGCAAGGCCCTGGGTTTGATCACCAGAACCACAAAGAAAAAAGAAAAAAATATCGTAAGTGCTTCGAATAAGGCAGTGTTGGCAGAAAACAAGATGAAGTAACAGGAAATAGTGCACAGCCATTCTTCCTGTAGGAAGGCTGTCTTTAATGTTTGGATCCATCACTTAATGTTTAAGTGATTGTTTCAAACAGATCCCAAGTTAATGGAAGAAGGATGGAAGTTTTCCCTTCAAAAGCTTTAACCTAAGGCTTATCAAGAGTTAGCTATAAGAGTTAGCTACTTATAATGAGCCTGTAGCTATACCACTGTGGCATCTGATCCCATCAGATCTCAGAAACTAAGCAGGGTTGGATTTTGTTAGTACTTGGATGGGAGACCCCTGGGAACACTAGGAGCTATATGCTTGGGAGAAAGACTTGACAATCCACTCCTAAAAAACAATGAACTATGAATAGCAGAGAAGCATGACAATAGTGTTTCCATCTGTTATACATAGGGCCTCTATGAGTCAGACACTGACTTGAAGGCACCTAACAACAACTTATAAAGAAGGACAGAAAAGGACAATAGGAGTATTGGTCCTAGCAAGAAATAAGAAGAAAGAAAGAGAGAAAGAAAGAAGAAAAGAAAAGAAGGGAGAAAGAGAGAGAAAAGAAAATAAATCCTGCCCTTGAGGAAGCAAGTCAAAATGAGGTAACAAGATAGATCATCAAAGATGAATTACAAAACAGCATGACTTTGTATAATGAATAGTAAAGAGAACAATGGTCTGTTGGGTTTTGTGAAGAACCTTTTAAAAGAGGAGTAGAAAACAAAGATCATCCTAGGTAGAAGAATGACCAGAAACACAGGTTTGAGGAAACATAGTTGGGACATATCAGTGGCCAGACCGTCTAGAACAGGAAAAGGTAGAATGGTATGTTATGCCTAGGTTATATGGAGCCCTCAAGGTCAAGATAAGAAATTAGCATTTTTTTCTGTATACAATAAGATACTCATCAGAGGATCTTGATTGATCACATTTGTAATGGAACAAAGGAGTATTTTTAGAATATCCAGGCAATAATACAATAGATTAGAAAGGAAGGTGATTAGAGGCAAGAAAACTAATTGGGAGACCACTTTATAAGTCCAGATGTATGTAGACAGCATGATTGAAAGAGAGTACTGTGAAAATGGACACATAGAAGAAACTTTTTGAAGATATTGACACTGGGACCCCTCTATTGTAGGGTTACCAGTATGGAAGTGATCTAATTACTTGTAGCTAGGTGATGAGCTGAGGCACAAGAAACTTTCCAAGATGTAACCAAAGCCAGTCACACCTTTATATTTTAAATAGTGCTAAGGACTAACTGCTATTGTAGTAGATTGAATGGTTCCCTCCCTTCCAGATATGTCCACATCTTAATCCCTAGAACCTATGTACATGACCTTATTTGGAAAAAATAATCTTTGCAGATGTAATTAAGTTAAGGGTCCTAAAAGAGGATCATCCTGTATTATCCAAGTGGGATCTAAATTTAATGACAAATGTCCTAATAGGAGATACACAGAAGAGGAGACATGATAACACAGGTAGAGATTTGAGTACTGTGGCCACAAGTTAGAAAAGTAAGCAACATTGGAAACTAGAAAAGGCATGAAACAGACTCTCCCCTAGAGTCTCTGTGAGGAGTGTGGCCCTACCAACACCTTGAATTTGGAATTCTGGCTTCCAGAACCATGGGAGAATAAATTTCTGTTGTGTTAAGCCATCAAATTTGTAGCAATTTGTATGACGACCTAGGAAACTAAGATAGCTATATTTAAAATCTTAGCATCAGGCAACTTTACATTTAATGGTCTATAAATCTTAATAGGGGCTGGGATTTAGCTCAGTTGGTAGAGCGCTGCACTGAAGCCTCTGAGGTACCGAGTTCAATTCCCAGCACCACAAAAATAGGAGAAGGACCTGGCAATCCACTCCCAAGGCAATCTCAAAATAGTCTGCCATTGAAAACCCTATGAGGGTCGCTATGAGTTGGATACCGACTGGATGGCACCTAACAACAACACAAGAGCAAATCTTAATAATTTCCATGACACTCCGGTGACCAAAATGAAAGATGTGGTCTTTAAGAAATATTATGAATAATAATAGTAATAATAATAATAGGTTTATTAACTAAGTACCTGCTACATACTATTGTATATTAAGAGCCAGCAATCTTAATAAACATGATCCCATTTAATTCTCACAAAAAAATCCCAAGGAGATAGATTTTAAACCACCATTTTATAGATGATGAAATAATGGCCAAGAAAAAGTAAAATCACATATCTAACTAGGGCTTAGATTGGACCTCCTGTCTCTACATCTAGTGCTCTTTCTATTAACTACCACATGTGCAGCTGAAAGTGATCACAAAGAAGAAGAAAACATTCTTCAATGTCCAAAAATGGAGAAATTAACTTAATCATATGTTTTTTTAAAAGATATTTGAATGTTTTAGTATTTTTTTTTCCTCCTGCTGATGCCACATCTTTTAAAATGCTAAAGACTAAGGACAAACAGGAATTAAACCTGGAAAACAAATAGTGCCTTGGAAAGAAAAAAAGCATGAACCCAGTCTTGTTATGCTCTGCTTCCCTCACCTCAGCCTTCAGAGAAAGGCCTGGATGGACAGAGAGATACTCACATCAAAGCCAAGCATGGTGGTGCATGCCTGTAATCCCAGCACTTGGGAAGTGGAAGCAGGATTATGAGTTTGAGGCCAGCCTGAGATATATAGCAAGACCTTGTCTCAAAAAACCAAAAGAAAAATAAAGGAATATTCAGATCATGCAAGAGTGTCCCCCCATTGGACTAGTTGCATGTGTCTTCTAGTGGTGGTCATAAGAATGATCTCTAATACAGTTTTTGCATTATCTTCTTGGGTCCCTATGGATCACAATCAATTCTAAGTTTAAAGGTTTTAGAATTAGCAGTTTGCTTGGATGGGAGAGATATGAGAGCCCCTTAAAATATCATTTGCCTAGCAAGGGCATTGGGCTGGGATTTGGCTCAGTTGGTAGAACACCATTCTGCAGTCTGTGAGGTCCCAAGTTTGATTCCCAGCACCGCAAAAATTGAAGAAGGATGTGGCAATCCTTATGCAATTAGCCATTGAAAACTCTATAAGGGTGGCTATGAGTCAGACAGACTATGTGTGGGATGTGACTCGACAGCACCCAACAACAGCAAGGGCATTATTTGTCTTGAGATGTCTGTGGGAGAGGGAGCTACTAATTCCACCTTGACCCTCACTGACCTTGCAGTTGACTTATTAAACAATCTAGTTTAATAGTTAGTGTCAAATTTGGGGAGAGAGTCCTAAAGAGTCTTGGTCTCCCTAATTCAATGCTTTTCCTAGAGATTGATCAATGGAGTGGTTGAATAGCTCTCTGAAGTTGAGGCTCAGCAAGACCAGGAGAGGGAAATCCAGCCTCTCAGAGTAAAGTAATTTAGAAAATTGTTTTTAAGGAAATATTCATAGTATGCTTAAGAACATAGTCCTTTCCATAAAACCTTCTTTCCTAGGATCCCACAGATTATTTGTCTCTATTTGTAACTCCTGTAGTTCTCTGTAACATTTATAAAAATTTTTTACCCCAGTAACATAAATATAATATGTAGTTATGCTTCATTTTATATACACATACTGCAAGAGTATTCAATAAGTATTAGGAGATGCCTGAGATGTTTAACCAGCTTAACATCCTGACATCTTATACCCCTAGTACAATTCCATGAGAACCCTACTAATGGAGAGGGAGGAGGAGAGGAGTATATTTGATCTTTATTTCAAATGAGAGTCTTTTAGCCATTCATTCAGGAAACTTAATATGTCAGGTTTTATAAGACTTTGATGAAAGAAACACCACCATTTTGGATGGCCAAAGTTGAGGAAACACTGCTGTTTTCAATAACATCATAATGAAATATGTTTATGACTATAGTTGTACAATATGATAAATTAACAATGCATGCTTTCTAAATTATCTAGTATACTCTATTAAAGTTTTGTGCTGTGATACAGTGAGAAAAGCTCAGTGTTAGGAAACAGAAATCTGTTCAAGTCCTAAATATGCTACATACCAGCTGTTTGACCTGGAAAAAGGCATTTTACCTCTGAACTTCTATTTCCTCAACTGTAAGTCAGAATTTGTTATCTATACTTACCAGCATTGTTGCAAGAAGCAGATGAGATAGCATGAAAAAGCTTTTAGCACCTATAGGTGTGCAATAAAAAAAAATCTGTTGAATTTTCAGCTTCATCAATGCCAAAACATGAAAACATAGCTGCTAACTCTTGCATCTCCACCAAGGGGTTTTTTAAAAAGACAAAAGCTCACACTGTTTCTATTCTGAACTTATTGGGTGCTTAATAAACCTTGGCATGATTTTAAGTGAATACTTTTGTGTATTTTTAAAATCCATAGAAATCTATTTCAGATCATTAACTACAAAAAGCAAGTAATTATATAACACATAAGTATAAAGTGATGCAGGAACATCAACACTGTCACATAAAACTGTGTTCATCTCTCCTTTTTAAGTAGAAGGCCTCCAATGTACATAAAATTATGATACATGGGAAACAAAACCCCCAAATCATAAAACTTCCTGCTGACATCCTAAGCTTGAAATTTCATGAAGTAAAAATAAAGAACATTTGTAATGTGCTTTTTCTGTTCTCCTCTGGGCTGGATGTTGAAGTTACAGCTGAAGTCCTCAACATTGTCTTAATAACGTGCACATTTAAAGGGCTATGGCTCATATTTCAGGAGCTAGCCCTTAAGTGGTCTCAAGAAACAAGAGTGCCATTTTATTCAGGACTGGTTGGCACTTTGACCTTTTTAGGAAACATGCTGTATTATCTTTCACACTATTACACCACTTTTTGATTTGCCTGTCAAATTAACATAGTGGACTCTTTACAGCTGTTCTATGTAACGTTTTACTGATAAAAAAATTCCCCATAAATGTGGACTCTTATCGATTAAAAATAACCACTTCATTAATCAAAGGCTTTTAAATCCAAATTCCAACTTACGTATGCCATTTTAAACCAAGATACTGTAATTGTAGGAAGCATATAAAAGGAAATACTAAATTTAAAAGGTTTAAGAATTATCTTCTGAAACCACATGTGCAAATCCAAATTTTAGGCTACTAAACAATATGATAGTTTTCAGACCCTGCTGTTCAAGAGCCCCTGGAATTTTAAAACATATAAAATCTTGATTCAAAAAGTATAACATCCCCCAGAAGAATATAGCAGAAAACAAAAATAACTTAGCCGAGCTCCCACTCCCCTCTCCAAACATTTTATATAGTCTAGGAAGGCCAGATTCTCATCCTATATAACTGTGAGAATTCCCATAGGGAAACTGTGAAAGAATTCAGAAACCTCCCTTGCGGAAATTCTCATAGAACTTTGTAGGATGAGAATCTAGTTTATAAACAATAAACATAAAATGCTTTAAGATTTGATCTTTGCCCTCAATTAAGCCCCAGATGGTAACTGGGAAAAGATAATCTTGGGGCTCCAATACTGTGTTTCCTGGGTTTCCAAGAATTCAGTCAGCCAGTCAGCAACTGCATTGCCATAAAGGGATATATTTATAAAACCGTCCCATCCTTTTTTATCCGGCTTTCAAAATGGTTGGAACTGGGACACATAGGATAAATCAAATTTTAAGGAGAAGGATAATATGATCATTTTTGCCTATATGGATTTTTAAATGTAAAAATTGCACATACTTGATGTAAAACATTTGAAAAAAAGACAATAAAATGAAAAAATGAAAGTCTTCAAAAATATCTAATAGGCTTTGCTAATAAACATAATTCACATACTTCTCTTTGCAGCGCAAAGACAAAAAATAAGGTCAGGTTATCAGGTAGTGATTGAATAATTTTGAAACCTTCACCTACTTAGAATTCACTGTACCATTTTCTCTAAGCAAAGGAAAGTGGGAGTTTTTAATATGTCTCGACTCATAAGGCAGAGTTACTGTAATGCAAATACAGAAACTGGAATGAAAGTCAGGGTCATGGAAGGTAAGAAACAGGCCTTATCATGCTAACTATTGTCAGAAGACTGAATGTTACAAGAGAGCAAGACCAGAGGAGCTCTGAGGGCTCTCACAGAGAAGTGTGGAAGTCTGATTACACACAGGAAGCAGAACACCTAAGGACCAGAGCTGAAGGGAAACTGTAATCATGTCTTCTTTTCCACTGATTCTCAGTTTTTAGGTTCACCAATCCATGAGCACTCTATTCTGGAAGATAGAACAGACAGCATTTGCAAAGTGTGATGGCTGACACAGAGTACTTGCTGTGTGCCAAGTGCTGATCTAAGGACTGTATCTGTACATTTTTCATTTAGTTCTAACAGTGACCCAGAGAGACATGCCTATCATTATCACCATTTTACAGGATGAAAAAACTGAGACTTAAGATCAAGTAACTTGATTAACCACATAACTAGTAAGTATATATGAAGTCAACTTTTATACTTGGGGTGTTTCTATCACAACACATACCAGTGTCACTATATTCACCACACTGATCAGTTAATAAAAAAAATAAAACTGGGAAAGCACCAGTCAACACAGTCTAACAAATGGCATGGTTAAAGTATTGAATATGAAATTATCAGTCTAGCCAATCCAATCAAAATTAATAATCTCTCTTTTGGATGTACATACAGCCTTGGTGACTCTTGGATTCCAGTTCTTTCAAATGTCATATACCTTCTCTAAGCTTTGTATTATGCTCCAGTTATTTTAGGCATGGATTGTTTAATTGGGAAGAGGTAGAAACTGACATTGGTTTAGCCATTACTCACAGGTTCATTTATCCATATGCCCATGAAATTTCACCCAGATCCTCAGTGAATCTGTTGGCTTTCTGGCACCCTGAAGTATCTCTAGTCAAAGCTGGACCTTCTTACCCTGCCAATAACATGGTCTGCCTAAGAACTCACACATACTACACAGCATATGTGTGCTTTCCATATGGTTGTAAGTGGTACTTTAGTTGAAGGAAACACTGAAAACTAGAGATTTTTGGCACTTTTCAGTCTTCCCTCTACCTATCTCTTCCAGATCTCTAGATATCCACAGCCTGACTTCCTGACTACCCGTCCCAAAAGTATTCCTCACTGCCCAGGATCAGACATCCTTTTTTTTTTGTTTTTTCATTGCAGTAAATGTGAGAGGCACAGAAGCAATCTGGTGAGCTAATTATGATCAGTTTAAAAGACAAGTTTGGTTAACTAAACAAATCCTTTATGGGTAGATTGGAGGAGCCATTTTTGTGCAAGAGAGTTGTCTCAATACTTGCAGTACTTATTAAAACAAGGGTTGACAAGGTCCAAAAGGTTGCAAGGCTAACAATATCTGATTATAAACTTCAAAAGACCCTTTCTGCTATTGTGACTTTCCCATGCACACAGCAAACACAATCTATACATATATTTTAGCATTTTACATAAGAAGCATTATAGTAAAAGCTGAACCTCTAAAATCTCAGATAGTTTTTAACTTCAGGAATCTGATAAGTGGTATGTACATGCACATATATGGATGTTGCATTAGATCCCATAATGTAAGTAGTTATAGAGCAAAGAGAAGAAATAGTAATTATGCCCTAAAACCAATCTAAATAACAATTTCATCCATCCCAGCTTCAGTTTCCTCATCTCTAAAATTAAGTCATTTGAATTCTCTCATCTCTAATTTCCCTTCTGCTCTAGGACTGTTTAGCCATCTTTTTTCTTATACATCTGGAAAGCTTGTTTTTATTATAGTCCTGCTGTGCTAATGATACAGTCTCCAGGACAAGCTTAAATTAATAGAAGACTAAATTATAAAATTTATGTGTATTTCTCTAAATAGATTTGGAAAATTTCCTTTATCATAACAAGATATCAAAAATAAATGAACAAAAAACTCTCATAGTTCCTTCAGAATGGAAGGTGTATGTACATAGAACCAGCCTAAATAAGAAAATGGCTTATGATATTTATATTAATGTCTTCAAATAGAAAGTATTTTCATCGGTTTAATTTTGGTACAGATATGCCAGTGGAAACTTTTCTTTTGGTATGAAATATAAAATTAGAGGACCAACATAAGGCCAGGTGGTTAATGACTTACAAATTAAGGTCAACAATAAGTAAAAGACACTGACAAGTGGAAACTTCATCACTGTCCACAAGAGGAGAGAGCAGAATGGGTCAGATCTGTTCAGATGAATTGTCTAAAACATATCTGAGCATGAGAATTGGAAGCAAAGAGAACAAGTCTTATTTGCCAGCCAAACACACCACTGAAGCATAGAAAAGAGATGTCTAAAAGAGGAAGGAAGAAGCCCTTAAAATTCAGTGGAAATACACAATTACACATCTGTAATGCTTACTAATATGGGCCACACTACAAATCAAGCAATGAGCATTTGGTCACCATCTTGGAGGAAGACCATAGATATGAAGCAGGCATGGTGTAAGATTAAAGTGCTATAAAATCAAGTTAGTATAATATCAGGTTGGTGAGAGATTATTAAAAGTAGGTTCTGTTCTATCAGAGAGTGGAATATGCTGTCATTCACTATCAATGTAGTCCCCAGAACAATGTTGTTGGGACACAAATGCTTAATATTTGTAGAATGAATAAATGAATGAATTCCAAGTAATGTTGAGAGTTAAGTTCCAGTTTGCACGTGGAATGAATGAAAGAACTTGCAGGCCAGAAAAAGCTGTTGACAGAGCTGAAACAGTCTAGGATAATAAAGAGGAACAGGTAAGAAGAAAAGATCAAGCACAGAAAAAAGGCATGTATTTGCTGCTAAAGAAGAGAGGTGGGAAGATGGTATCCAAAAGCATCTGACTGAGAACTAGGAGACCTCTGTCCCCAGGCTCTATCTTGATGCATTATGTGACCTCAAGTAGACAATCTGAGTTCATATTTTCCTCTTATTGACATTTTCTCCCACTTTTTAAGGATGTAAGAAATTCCTTAACACAGTAGTGAATGAATATTTCTTATTTGAAGCTGGACATCATCAGCAGAATTATGTCAAAACATAGGTTTTAAATATTTCCAAATTTCTCTTCAGAATCAGTGCTAGAAGTGAATGTTTATTCATTAAACAAACATTTGGGGGACATTTGCTTTTTGACATATACTAGCATATATTGTACCTGCAGCTGTAGCACTGTGGCATCAGATCTCAGAAGCTAAGCAGGGCCAGGCTTGGTTAGTACTTAGAAGGGAGACCGCCTTGGGAACACCAGATACTGTAGGATTGGAAGAAGGGCTCAGTAGCCCACTCCCAAAAATCAATCCACTGTTGAAAACCCTGTGAATAGCAGAGAAGCACTGACAATAGTGTTTTACATAGGGTCGCTATGAGTCCTATACGGACTCAAAGGCACCTAACAACAACAATATTATATATTGAGGTGTGATCTATAGAGAGCAATTAGAAAGCTACAGAATATTTAGAATCACTTTATTTTCATTATTGCTAAGTGTGTTGGTTTGCTTACCCCCTCATCTCTCATTCATTTCTCTTCTCTATGCCATCTGTCCTCAAATGTCCTTGCTCCGTGCAAACTACCCTCATCCAAGGTCATCCATGACTGCCTAATCCTAATTGGTCTGATCTTTCTTTTTTTCAACTTGTGTTGGAGTACTTTTTATTTTTTTCCTCCCTTTATAAGTAAATGATGTTAGAGTACAGAGCAATACAGCATTGGCATTTCCATTACACAACCATTACACCACTTCTGTCTACACTTTCATCAACCCACAAGGTTTATGGAGCCTTAAGGCTAATATGTAGTAAAACTCAAATGCATATTTGGGTTATATTCCCCTATTTTTCCAATGTGCTCATGAAGTTGTATTGTTTACATTGAGATTATCCTCTCATCTTTTATCCTTCTACATTGACTTTCCTCCCCATCCCACCTTCTGCAATCTTCACTACCCTCTACCAGTTCCCTCCCTCCTTGTTTCTACTTTTTATATTGTCCCTTCTACACAAAGTTTAATTGTGCATTTTTTATATATCAACTTATGTATAGGATTTTTTCTTCCTTTAAGTAAGATTCAGCTTCCACTTATAGGTGAAAGCATATATTATTTCTCTTTTTGAACTTATGTTCATTCGTTTAAGATGTTTTCCAGCTCCATTCATTTTGTTGCAATAACATTATTTCACTTTTTTATTACTGTTGAATAGTATTCCATTGTGCATATGGACTATAATTTTTTATCCTTCTTTTGTTGATGGGCACCTTGGTTGGTTCCATATCCTTGCTATTGTGAAAGGGAGTACTTGTTATTATTGACCATTCTATCTTGATTAAAGCCTGCAGCGGTAGCCCTGTGGCATCCGATCTGGTCAGATCTCGGAAGCTAAGCAGGGTCGGGCCTGGTTAGTACCTGGATGGGAGACCACCTGGGAACACCAGAAGCTGTAGGCTTGGGAGAAGGACCTGGCAACCCCCTCCCAAAAGTCAATCTGCCATTGATAACCCTATGAACAGCAGAGAAGCACTGACAACAGTGTTTCCCCTGTTGTACAGAGGGTCGCTATGAGTCCGATACTGACTCGACGGCACCTAACAACAACAACAACAACAAGAACATCTTGATTAAAAACTCCCACTTTCCCTGATACTGTGGATTGGATATGGTTTGTCCCCTATGCAACTCATTTAAATTTGATTACTGTTGTGGCAATGTTAGAAGGCAGGGCTAAGTGGGAGATGTTCGGGTCATGGGGGACAAGCCTCATGAATTAATTAATGCTTTTTGAATGAGAGCAAATTCTTGATCTCAAGAAACTGGAATGCTTACCTTGAGAATGGATTTTTATGAAAAGTAAGTTCATCCTTGACTTTCTCCTGCTTCCTCTCTTGCCATGTGATCCCTTCCACCATCAGGTCTTCCCCGGAAACAAACTAGATACAGCCACTTAATCTTGAGTTTTCTAGCCTCCAGAATTGTGATCCAAAATTAACCACTTTTCTTCATAAATTACCCAATCTCAGGTATTCTGAAAATATCAAGGATAGACTAAGACACTGAAAATAGACCAAGACATCTAGCTTTCATATAAATGGTGTAATGTATTCCAAAAAGTTATAAACTGAACTTGGGACCATGGAGATGTGATTGCAGATCTCATCTTTGTTATCTTGTGAACCTGAGCGAATTACTAATCCAAGACAGTTTCTCCATCTGTGAAATGAGGAGCTTTGCTCTTCTATTGCTGTGAGGATTTCATAAAGGTAATGCCTGATGCCTGGCACATAGTAAAATAACAGGATTGACATAAAAGTTCTATTTGGGCTCCCCTTCCCTCCATCCACACTGCTACTGAACATGTTAGGCCCTTCTCATCCACTCTCTGAATTAATACAGTGGCTTCTCATCTGTCCCCCTGCCTTCAAGCTCTCATGGCTATATTCCATTCTCTACTTATGAACTTTCCAAAATACAAATCTGATCATATCACATTCCTTCTTAAAATTAATCAGTGGAACCCAGTGACCTGTAGGATAAACAAAGTCCAGATTCCTAAGTATGATGTGATCCAACCTTTTCTCTCCAGCCTCATTAATCACCCTAAACTTTGGCCATGTTGAATGACTTGTAGTTTTTGGAGTGCTCTGTGCACTCATATGTCTCCATGCCTTTGCATATGACCTTTGCTCTTAGGACATATTTTTCTTCTTTTTCTGCCTGAGTAACTTCTGTGTGTTCTTAAAAATTTACCTCTCCCTTACACCTTTTAAAATTCTTCCTAAAACAGAGTAGGCTCTCCCTCAGAAGTACTTCAGTATTATCTAATGCATAGTTATGTTTTAACCAGTGATTTTGCTTATCTGTCTTCCCAGTTAGGTTTGTGCTTCTTTTCATAGGGCTTGGCCTAACTAGATAACCAATGTTTAGTGTTTTGATATATACAGAAGTGAAAAAAAAAATAGAGCATAGGATTTGAGCCAGTCCAAATGTGAAAGTGAATCAACCAGGAGTAAGTGGGCAGATTTGCAAAATCAACAATGAAAGCAATGTAAAACAGCATTAGAGTTTGCCTGACAACGAACATGTGAGTAACATGCATATTTTCCCCAAGGTCTAATGAAGAAACCGATTTTACTTTCTCAAAAGCAAAGAAATATACAGATATATGTATGTTCTAGAACATAGAACAATGGTAAAATGTTCACACATAAATTATTCAGAGCACACAGAGTGAGATGAAGCCACAAGGATTGTTATGGGGCCAGCTAATAGATTATGTAGTGATCAACTCCTATAGAACTCACTGACTGAGATGAGAAACAGCACAGATCATTACAGGAAATAGCTTTGTCTTTTAAAATCATGGGAATTTAGCCTGCTCTACAGACAGATTCTGAACCAAGCTATATAACGGTTGCAAGAGAAGAACAGTGTTAAAATCATGTGTGACTATGTGCATTTTCACAATTCTTAACTCTCTTTTGAAATTTCCATTGAACCATACTAGAAATAGCTGGTGATATTGCGTTATTAAATGTCACAAATTGTTATATTTTAGCACAGATCACTGAATTTAATTCTTAGACCTCATTATATTTTTATGAAGATTAGTTTCTTTTGTGACTTTCTGGAACTGAAATTATCATTTAGCCTCAATTGCCACAGCACATTTCTTGTTCGAACTTAGCAACAAAATGTCAAGAGAACAAAATTAATAAATCTATAAGTTTAACTCTGTAGGACTTTTAGACTGGTATGATCCACACTCATGTTTTACTTTTTGAAATTATGATCAAAAAGAATAATTGAGAGATAATAGAACAGTCATAGGGTAAAATCATTAGCTGTGATGTTAAATTATGAACAAAATTTCAAATTTTCTAATTTGATAGAACTATAAATACATTAAATAACTCATTAAAAGGTTTTTATGAGCCTCACCTGTAGCACAAAAAAAGATCTTTGTAATTTTTCTCCCTTATAAACTTGGCCTGCAACATTTCTCGTATTCTTCTCTGTTTTATTAATATTGCCATCATATTGTTGTTATTAGTTGCTATTGAGTCGTATCCGACTCATAGTGACCATCATAGGGTTTTCAATGGCTGTTTTGGAATTGCCTCGGGAGTGGATTGCCACATCCTGCTCCCATTTTTGCAGTGCAGGCACGTCAGAGACTGCAGGGTGGCATTTTACCAACTGAGCTAAGTCCCAGCCCATTGCCATCATATAGAGGGTAAAAGCTGGCAAACTACACAGTACAATGGGCCAAATCCATCCTGACCCTTCTTTTATAAATAAAGTTTTATTGGAACACAGCCACACATTCACTTACATATTGTCTATGACTGTTTTCATAATGTGTCAGAGTTAAGTAACTGTAACACAGATTATATGACCCACAGCCTAAAATGTTTATTATTTAACCCTTTAAAAGAATTTGTTGACTTTTGCTGTTAATAATGGATATGACAAACAAAGCCTGTTCTTTACAGTGTAGAACACAGAGCTACTGAATTGACAAACTTTAAGTCAATTTCTCTTAAAAAATAAAAAACTTAAAAAAATTGTAACAAGAAATTATCAATCATCAATAAATTCCTACGCCATCAGCATTTTTTAAGCAACTGACTTGCTCACTACCAAATGTTTAGAAGCTTAATATGACAAGCATTTTATGTGCATAGGAAAGTGAGTTATTTGGCTCTACTAGTTTATTTTATCCTTTGACAATAATAAGTAACATATATTTTTTGATATATGAGAAATGGACTGTAATCTATAACTTATTTCTTATAGGAAAATGGAGAATATAAGCTATACTTGTCTAAATCAGAGACCCCGATGACTCACAAAATCTTTCTGGGCTCTATTTAAATCATGTGAAATGGAAATTAATGATTCATATATGTAATGGCTCTTACAGAATAAAGGAATCATGATTTGTCTAATATTAGTACTTCGCTTTGTTCTTATAGCACAGCATGTAGAGATGCATGTCCAGTGCCTTGAAATGTGTGTTTTTACACTTGTTCTTTTCCCGATTTTGAATCCCAAATGGAAAATAAGGCTAATTAAATTAACTTCTAAATTGCACTACTGTGAAATTGTTCACATACAATATGATGGCCTCAGTACACATTTCAACTAATGACTAAAGGATATTGTGTTGTTGTTGTTGTTGTTAGGTGCCTTCAAGTCGGGTCCAACTCCTACCAACCCTCATAAGATTTTCAGTGGCTCGTTGTTTCAGGATTGTTCTGAGAGTGGATTGCTACCTCTTTTTCTCATTTTTGCAGGCTGAGGATGAACCTGCAGTCTCAGAGAGTGCAGAGCAGCACTCTACCAACTGATCTAAACTCTAGCCCAAAGAATATTGTGTATAGACATTTATTGGTTCTTATATATGTCATAGGTGTTTTAAAAGTTTTACATAGTAGATAATTTCTTGAATAGTTGAACAATTTTGTATAAAGTAATATTTCTATAAACTGAATCATATTTCCCTATTTATTTAAACTACATTTTCAGAAATGTGTCTCTCACTAAAGTTTTATTCTCAGCACATTATTTAAGGAAAAAATACTCCCAATGAAAGGAAATCAAATTTTTCATATAGAAATATAATTTACTAATAAACCAACTAAAATCCCTTATGGAATAAGGGGAGTTATGAAAAATAAACAGTCAGAAAGTTATTTCCAGGTAAAAAAATCATATTATATAAAAGATCAAATTGTAAATACAGTTGTCTTAGTCTGTTTGGGCTACTATAACACAATATCTTAGACTGGTTAATTTATAAACAATAGAAATGTATTGCTTAGAGATCTGAAGGCCGAGAAGTCTAAGATGTAGGAACTAACAGATTTCTGTGTTTGATAGGCACTAATCTCACCTATGAAGGATCTTCCAAAAAGACCCCACTTTTTAATACTATGACATTAGGTTCCAGCAAATGAATTTTAGGAGACACCAATATTCAGATCATAGCAGTAGTATTTAATATCTAAAATGTAGAAAGAAAGGAGTTTCATCTCATTACAAATGCTTAGAGATTACACACACACACAAAAAAAAAAAAAAAGAAAAGAAAAGAAAGCCCGTATGATCACACATGCCTGTAATTCCATAGACTCTGGAGGCAAAACCATGAGGATCAAGAATTCAAGGCCAGAGGCAGCCTGTATAATTTAGCAAGAACTTGACTGAAAATAAAATATTTTAAAAATGGGCTGGAGATGTAGCTTATTGATAAAGTATGTTCAAGGCCCTGGGCTCAACCCCCAAGTACCACAAAATAAATAAATAAGGTAAATTTCAAAAGAAGAAGGAAAAATAAAGAAGAAGAAAAGAAAAAAATGGAAAAATTAAAAGCTTAACCACATTTAGCCATTGTATATGTAGAATTTATACACTATTTCTTAAGAGTTTGCCTTTTCTTTTATCTTTCATCAGCACACTGCTAGGGATGGGAGTGGGGATAAAGACAGCTACACAAAATTTCAGCAAAATGTAGAGAGGACACCAGAGTCAAAGTTCATATTAATGATCATTTCCTTATATGGAAGCATTTTTATGCTATATATTAACTCAGTCTGCAAGTCAGATTGCCAATATCATTCATGTTTTGCACACAAAAACAGATTTCATGTATTATAGAGCAAATACTAATACTGAAATCATGGTGTTCTAATAACTTTCAAGCCTGCAGCCTTAGCACTGTGGCTTCCGATCTCATCAGATCTTGGAAGCTAAGCAGGGTCAGGCCTGGTTAGTACTTGGATGGGAGACTGCCTGGGAACACCAGGTGCTGTAGGCTTAGGAGAAGGACCCAGCAACCCACTCCCAAAAAAATCAATCTGCCATTGAAAACCCTATGAACAGCAGAGAAGCACTGGCAATAGTGTTTCGCCTGTTGTATGTAGGGTCGCTATGAGTTGGATACCGACTCTATGGCACCTTACAACAACAACAACAATAATTTTCAAAAGTTAGACCAGTTAGATTTCTTTGCCTTAACCGTGGTCTCCTAAGATAGGCCAACAACTGTGGTTAGGGCAGCAGGAGGGACTAAGAAGGTAAGAACTATGATGGTTCTTTTTGCCTCATACCCCTAGAACTTAATAAATATTTCTTGACCTACTGAAGGAGCTATAGTTGGTCCTTCTTCATTTCCTTATGCTAACTCTTGCTCTTTTTTCTCCCTTTTCTCCTTATAAGAATTTCACCTCTTACCTTAATTCTCACTCTCCTCCTGTGCCCTATTATTCATTCTTTGGAACAAACCATCCATATATAACATAGCCACCTTTCTTTTTCTCACCCTGTCATCACAAAGGAAGCTAAGAGGATAGCCATAAAAAAAGGAATCTCAAACCAAAGTAAATCAGCAACAAAAATAATTAGGCAGCCTTTCCATGTTGCATTTTTTTCATGAGGAGAGGGACAGGACACTCAAGAGGATAGACAGTATGTGTTTCCCATTGGCTGTGGGCTCACATATAACACATGCACCTAGAGCTTAATAAAAATTTTTTGATATTGATGATTATGATAGTTCAAGGGACCAGCAAATTGAAAGAATCAGAAAAGGAAATGACTCCTGATCTATGTCTGCCAGATTTGTATCTGCATTCCACACCAAAGCAATTATTTTACCCACATCTGTGAGATTTGAACATAAATCACTAGATACGCATCATTTAGTTATCCTTAACAACTTCAAGAAGGTTACACTAAAATCATCTCAAAGTAGTCATCTTTCCTGTGCTTGAAGATCCCCAGAGAAGGAGCATTTCCAATTTCCCAGGTGCCAGGAAGTTTCTTCTAAGGCTAACTATAATTCTTTATTTCTGTAATATAAGCCCTGACTCTACCTAGCTGACAAAAACAGCCCCTTATCTTAATCTGGATAATATTTCTTTGCCTATTTGAAGATTGTTGTTACAATTTCCCTCCAATCTAGCATTCTATGGGCCAATTGATCTAAGTTACCTTGTTGTTATTGTTGTTGTTGTTGTTGTTGTTATTGTTGTTAGGTGCTGTCGAGTCAGTATCCAACTCATAGTGACCCTCATAGGGTTTTCAATGGCTGACTGTTTCAGGATTGCCTTGGGAGTGGATTGCCAGGCCCTTCTCCCATTTTTGTGGTGCTGGGGATTGAACTCGGGTCCTCAGAGACTGCAACGCAGTGCTCTACCAACTGAGCTAAATCCCAGCCATAAGTTACCTTACCTTTGCCTATTTTGTAACTCTTTCAACACTTTTGTCTGTCTTTTCAATAATCCTCAAGTACATGGCATTTCACTTATTACCTAAGAATAAACTAGGTGGAATTTGCACAATGCTGAGTCAATCCCTAGGTTACCCCATGGTTTCTCTGTTACAGTCATCTGTGTACCTTGTATTATCAAGCTTGTATTTTCCATAGCTTGCTATTTTCTGGTGTGTGTGAGATCCATTATAATCTTCAAGCCTTTCCCAGTGTATGAGTCATGTTTTCCCCATCCTCTAATTCAAAATTATGTTTTCCAGGTAAATTATTCTTCCATTTTGAATGCCACTTGGCTTGTGACTTAGCAATTTCGACATCATTTAAACTCCCATCTATCTGAGTTTTGGAAAATGGTATAGTACTTTCTCACCCGCAGCCATAGTCCTGTGGCATCTGATCCCGGCAGATCTCAGAAGCTAAGCAGGGTCAGGTCTGGTTAGTACTTGGATGGAAGACTGCCTGGGAACACCAGGTGCTATAGGCTTGGGAGTCGGGACCCGTCAACCCACTCCGAAATATCAATCCTCCATTGAAAACCCTGTGAACAGCAGAGAAGCACTGACAAATGTTTCGCCTGTTGTATGTAGGGTCGCTATGAATCAGATATGGGCTAGACAGCACCTAACAACAACAACAATATAGTACTTTCTCAGTGAATAAAACGTCTGGAAAAGAAACACTTTAAAGGTGGTAGACTTCTGAATAGTAGAGAAGGTAAGTCCAACTTCTTCATTATATAGATGATGAAACTGTGACTTAGAATGATTAAGCAATTTGTCCCAAGTCATAAACATTCCTGAGAGCAGAGACAGGATTGAAACTATGCTCAACTGATTCTCAGTTGTATATCCTTTCTATAAGACACTAAGGCCTTTCAGCCCAGCCTTTGGATTGCCAAATGGGAAAGGTATGTTGTTGTTGTTGTTAGGTGCCGTCTAGTCAAGGCCGACTCCTAGCGACCGTATGTACAGCAGATCGAAACACTTGCCGATTCTGTGCCAGGCAAACGATCTTATTTATGTTTAAGCCAATTGTTGCAGATACTGTGTCAATCCATCTGGTGGAGGGTTTTCCTCTTTTGCATTGACCAGCCACTCTCCCAAACATGATGTCCTTCTACAGGGATTGATCTCTCCTGCGTCTGAAATATGTAAGATGCAGTCTGGCCATTCTTGCTTCCAAGGAGCACTCTGATTGCACTTCTTTTGGGACAGATCAGTTGGTTCTTTCGGCAGTCCATGGTATATTCAATAGACGTCTCCAGCACCACAATTCAAAAGCATCAATTCTTTTTCTGTCACCCTTGTTCAATGTCCAGCTTTCACAACCATATGATGCGACTGAAAATACCATGGCATGAGTCAGACGCACCTTCGTCTTCAATGTGACATCTGTGCTTTTCAACACTCTAAAGAGATCTTTTGCCACAGCTTTTCCTAGAGCAATGCGTCTTTGGATTTCTTGACTGCTGCTTCCATGGGTGTTGATTATAGAGCCAAGCAAAGCAAAATCTTGGACAACCTCAATCTTTTCTCCATTGATTGTGAAGTTGCATGCTGACCCAGTCGTAAGGATTTTTGTTTTGTTGATGTTTAGTCGTAACCCATATTGAAGGCTGTGATCTTTGACCTTCATCAGTAAATGTTTTAAACCCTCTTCACTTTCAACAAGCAGAGTTGTGTCATCTGCATAATGCAGGTTTTTAATGAGTCTTCCTCCAATCTTGATGCCGCGTTCTT